>CAUYQG010135621.1:0-47977 GCA_963574415.1 Tarsius wallacei
AAAAAAATGAAATATCTCAGCATCTTCCTAACCAGAGAAATGAAAGACCTTTAAATGAGAACTACAAAACACCTCTCAGAGAAATCCATGAAGACACAAACTAAAGCAATAATATTCCATACTCATGGATAGGAATAATCAACATTGTTAAGATGTCCATCCTACCACAGACATTCTACAGATTCAACGCAATACCCATTAAATTACCAACATCATTCTTCTCAGACCTGGAAATGACAATACAGAAATTCATATGGAAACACAAACGACCATGAATAGCCAAAACAATCCTTAACAAAAGAAACAAAGCAGGAGGTATCACACTTCGAGACTTCAAACTTTACTATAAGGCTACAATTATCAAAACAGTCTGATATCAGTACAAGAACAGGCATATAGACCAATGGAACAGGATAGAAATTCCCAAAGCAAAGCCTCAATTTCTCAACCAATTCATCTTTGAAAAAGCCTCCACCACTGGGGAGGGGAGAACCTATTCAGTAAATGCTGCTGGGAAAACCGGCTGATCATATGCAGAAGATTGAAACAGGACCCCTACCTATCACCATACACAAAAATTAACTCTAAATGGATCAAAGACCCAAACGTAAAACTTCAAACTATAAGAATCTTAGAAAACACAGGAGACACTCTTATGGAAATTAGAACTGCAACCAATTCCTGATCAGAACCCTAAGTGCCCATACCATTATAAATAAGACAGACAAGTGAGACCTCACCAAACTAATGAGCTTCTGTAAAGCAACAGAAACTGTCAGGAGAGCAGGGAGACAGCCCACAGAATGGGAAAAAAATATTTTCCAACTGTGTATCTGACAAAGGCCTCCCACATATAGGATCTACAAAGAACTCAAACGCACCCAAAACAAAAAACAAACAAACAAAAAAAAAACAGTCCCATTAAAAAGGGGGCAAAAGACATGAAAAGACACTCCTAAAAGAAGAGATACAGGCAGCCAACAGACACATGAAAAAGTGCTCAGCTTCACTAATCATCAGATAAATGCAAATTAAAACCACATTGAGATACCACCTAACCCCAGTAAGAATGGTCATCAGTAATAAACAAACAACAGATGCTGGCAAGGATGCAGAGAAAAAGGAACGCTTCTACACTGCTGATGGGAATGCAAACTAGTGCAACCTCTTTGAAAGACAGTGTGGCAATTTCTGAAACACTTAGAAATTGACCTTCCACATGACCCAGCAATCCCCCTATTGGGAATATACCTGAAGGAACTCAAATCATTCTACAAAAAAGATACCTGCACACGCATGTGTGTTGTAGCACTATTCACAATAGCAAAAACATGGAACCAACCATGCTGCCCATCGAGGCTGGACTGGATTAAAAAAATGTGGTACATATACACAATGGAATATTATGCAGCCATGAAGAAGGACAAACATATGGACTTCGCAGCAACTTGGATGGATTTAGAGTTGATCATAGTGATCTATCACATAAACAAAGAACAGAGTACCATATGTTATTACTCATAAGTGGACCCTGAACAATTATCATAATACTATAAAAAAGGGATTGGCAGTAGTGGGAAACTTCCAGGGGATGGTGGGTGGGATTGGCAGTTGAGAGAAACTTTCAGGGGAGGGAGGGGTACACCTCATCAACAAGGGTAACCGTATAATGAATTGTATACCTAACCCTGAATTGTATCCCACATCTTTAAAATAAAATAAAATAAAAACACAAAACTCAATGAATATAATCCACCTAGAAATCATTTGGTGATTATATCCAAAAATGCTGGTATTGGTATTTGTATAATTAACACTCAATGAAAGACGTACTTTCAGATTTGGGAGTCTGAGTTCATTCTATGCCACCTATTAGATAAACTTCAGATACTCATTTAAATCAGCAGCAGCATTGTAATAATAGTATCTAGTTTTGATCACAAGACTACAGATAAAGTGTCAAGTGCCATATAAATGTAAGGAATTGTGAGTTTAGGCAAGTTTTTTCTGTAAAAGCCGTAAAAAATACATAAAACATGACTAATGCTGGGGGCAGGGAGAGAAGCCTCACAATTTCCCCCACAAACTTTAATTTTATGTTAGTGTATTGGTGTTCTCCAAAAAGACAGATGGATGGACTATATAGAGAAATATATGAGAGAGGATTTACTAGGAGGCCTGGGTATCTGGGTATCACTAAGTCAGTCAAAATTATGGAGTCCAAGAAGTACCACAATAGACCATCTACAAGATGGAGAACCAGGGAAGCCAATAGCATGGCTCAGTTCAAGTTCAAAGGATCCAAACAGGCACTGCTGATGTAAATGCCACAGTCCAAAGGCCAAAGCACCTAATGTTTGAATGTCCCTGAGCAGGAGAAGAAGCATGTCTCAATTCCAGAAGAGGAAGAAGGAAAGCAAACTCACTTTCTACTGCCCTTGTTCTATCTGGACATGTGGTTGACTAGATGGTGCCTGCCCACATGGGGCCAGGGCAGATCTTCCTTACTCAGTGCACTGATTCAAATGCTATTCTCTTCCAGAAACATCCTCACAGACACACTCAGAAATAATGCTTTACCAGATATCTGGGTATCACTAAGTCAGTCAAGTTGACAACTAAAATTAACCATCACAACTCCAAATCCTGCCAATTCACCACCTACATGCATCTTCTTAAACCATATTTAATCTCTGAATAAAGACAATAAAAAGGTCATATGCCCACTTGATATGACACAACTATTCTGTATACAACCAAAAATGTACTAATTTCTTCCACAGAAGAGGAGGTAAAGTCTTTGAATGATGTTTACTCTTCCCCTAATACTCCATAGCTAAAATACAATAATGTAAAATTAACCATACTTAAATACTGATGTGTACTCAATACATCTTATGGTTATATAATAAGGGGATAAGAGTGGAACAAAAACAAACATATTTGCTTCATATATGTGTATGTACACACAAGCATATTTGAATGAAATAAGGAAGAAATGCTCATGTCAATTTCAGTCCTTGTTTCTGTAGCTGGATATGTGGTTGTAGTCAGTATTTATAACAACCTTCTACCACCCCCATTCTGTATTCCCTTTGCCTTCCGCAAGAACCTCAACTAGTATTTAGTGATGTTTTACCTGGCAGGGTGACCCAAGCCTTCATTTCTGAAGGAAATGGGTCATTTGTAGCCCTGCTTGAATTGGGTTCTTACAGTTTCCCATTGACCTAATTCACGGGGCATCGTGTTACTGAGAGATGCCCTAAGGGAACTCCTATATTGCAAACATGCTTTTCCTTACCTTCATTGTAGAGTAGTAGTTCAATTTCCCCTTGGTAGTCCAGATCAATCACCTCAGTCAACACCATATCTCCCTTTTTATCCTGCTCACTAAGAGGCATTGGAAGCCCAAACTGACAGGGTGGCCGTATTAACTTCCAGTTCAATGGAATCGTTGTTGTGTTTCTTGGTGGGAGCATTCCTCCCTCTGGAACTAAGATATCTAGCCAGCGGAGCATAAAGTCATGGGAACAGGAAAGCTTGCAGATGGGTTACTAGGAGTAATGGTGAGTGGCACCCCCTTGATTCCTGGGCCTGTGAATTTTGGCTTTGGGAGAAATAGTACAATACATTGGAAGCTGATTCAAAGCATGCACAGCCTTCTAGAGAACCTTGTCCCAGCCCTGAAAAGTATTGTCACCTTGAGGGCACTGTAACTGTGTCTTCATTAGGCTATTCCACCACTCAATTAAATCAGCTGCTTCAGGATGATGGAGAACATGGTAAGACCAGTGAATCCTATTGCTGTATTTCTTGACTGTGAAGTGGGTTACTTGGTTAGAAGTCATGCTGTGTGGAATACTAACAGTGGACAAGGCATTTTGTAAGTCTACAAATGACAGTTTTGGTAGAATCATTGCATGCAGGAAAAGCAAATCCATATCCAAGTATCTATTCTAAAAAAAACAAAAAACACTGTCCCTTTCATGATCAGAATGGTTCAGTTTAATCAACCTTGCAACAGGTAGCTGGCTGATCACCCTAGGGAATGGTTTCATACTGGGGACTCAGTGTTGTTCTCTGCTGCTGGCAAATTGGGTACCTAGCAGTGGCTTTAACCAGGTCAGCCTTGGTGAGTGAAGGTCCATGTTGTTGAGCCCATGCATAACCTCCGTCCTTGCCATGATGACCACTTTGTTCATGAGCCCACTGGACAATAACAGGGATAACTAGGGATGATGACTGACCACAGAATAGACCATTCTATCCACTTTATTATTAAAGTCTTCTTCTTAAGTCATTATTAAAAAGCATGCATATGGAACACAAATATCTTAATCTCCTTTACCCATTCAGAGAAGTCTATCCACATACCTCTTACACAAATTTCTTTGTCAACAATTTTTCAATTATGTTCCTTATAAATCCCTAGCCATCTGGCCAAACCATTTGATACAGAATTAGTACATAATTGCACATCTGACCATCTCTCCTTCCAAGCTAAGTCCACAAGCAGGTGCATTTCCTGAAGTTCTGCCTACTGGGAGGATTTCCCTTCAGCACTGTCTCTTAGGGAAGTCCCAGAAAGGGACTGCAGTGCTGAAGCTGTCCATTTTAGTTGGTACCCGCACATCACACAGGCACAGAAAGATAAATACTGCATGTTCTCACTCATACATGGGAACTAAAATAAATTGAGCTCATGGCAGTAGAGAGTAGAACTGTGGTTATTAGAGGCTGGGAAGGGTAAGGAGAGGGGTTGATGGGAAGAGGTTGGTTAAGAGTTATAAAGCTACAGTAAGATGAAAGGAATTAGTTCTAGTGTCTGTAGCACTGTAGAGTGAATATAGCTAACAATGATTTAGTGTATGTTCTCAAAGAGCTAGGAGAGTGGATTTTGAAAGTTCACAACATAAAGAGATAAATGTCCAAAATGATTGATATGCTCATTTCTCTGATTTGATCATTACACGTTGTATTCATGTATTGAAATAACATGTTATATCTCATAAATACATGCAGTTATTACATGTCAGCTAAAACAAAAAGAGTAAACAACTTTATTCAATAATTAAATAACCTCAAAATCAAACAAGTAGCAATGAAGAAGGAACTAATAACAATAATAGCTGAAACTAATAAAACAAGAAATAAAAAAAGAAAGCATAAGGAAAGATAAAGAACTCTACAAGCTGAATCTTTAAGCAAAAAACAATTAAAAAAAACTTTTCATTAGGAAATTAAATAATAAAAATAAAAATAACAGACAAAAATATAGCAATTTACAGTTAAGAAAAGAAATATAACCACAGATGTAGGAATAATTAAAAGAATTACAGAAGAATACTGCATGAAGCTGTGAGGAAACATATTTGAAAACATGAAGATGAAGTTTTTTTTTGCAAAATACAAATCTCTTAAACTGAACTAAGAAGGAGTGGAAAACTCAAATATCACCATGAAACTGGAAGGGTGATGAAAAGTCCACCATTGAAGCAGGTATAAAGACCAGTTGGGTTCATCACCATGCTTTAGCCATCTTTTATAGAAAGGGCAAATATTGATTAATCTATCTTCTTCCTAGGAAGAAGCTAAAAATGTATTCAGTTAACTTTTAGAAGATAAAATCATTCTAATATCAAACCTGATATATTGTTCTTGCATTACAAAAAAAAAAAAGGAAAAGAGAAAGAAAAAGCAAACCTTCCCCTAGATGTAAGCACCATAAGAACAAGGATGCTTGTGATTAAATACCATATCTTTAGTACCTAGACTAGTGTACAGGACACAAAGCAGGTGCTCAATAAACAGCTTTTGAATAAATAATAGGCCGATTCTCCTCAAGCATATAGGTGCCAAAACTAAAAATAAATTTTAGCAAGTAAAATTAGAAAACACATCAAAATATTTATATTACATCAACAGAGGCTGAAAAGATACTCAATATCCTAATGTCATATAGTATTTCAATTAAAACCAGATATTACAGAGATAATGATATATATATACCAAAATTATTTATTATTATCATGGATAGCATAGTAGTTCAATAAGACAAAAACAAGTAAAATAATGAATATAAAAAATAAAATTCTGTGTTAGTGCTGATGTATATTCTTATATCTAAAAACCCAGTTATCTTGGAGGAATGTCTATAAGAATCATTAAGTGATAAAAAATAAAAATATACTAAATTGAGCATAATATTTCATTACTAAAACAATGACAAAAAATGTGCAAGTTAGATAAATAGAGGGAGACTTAAGCATGCAACGATATATACAAGTTTTCATTTTAGATTATCACGTGGCAGAAAACTAAGACAAGGGAGAAGAACAGGAAAGGAAAGTCAGGCAAAATTCAATTGCAAAAACATAATATTTTGCATAAGTATACTTTTTTCAAAATTATTTTATGCATATACAAAACATATAGGTTATGCATATACAAAAGATATGTGTAAAGATATTGAGTTCTAATAATTTAAATTTTATTAATAAGATAGTTTTTAAAAGATTTATTTTCTTTTTTTAGTATTTTATTTTATTTTTTCACCTTTAAGTTTCTTATTTTAAAATTGTGGGGTACAATTCAGGGTTAGGTATACAAATATTCATTAGGCAGGTACCCTTGTTGATGAGATGTGCCTCCCACTTCCCCAAGCAGTTTCCCACTGCTACCAATCCCACCTCCCCACACCCCACACTCCCACAGTCTCCCACTAATGTCAATACTTTTCTTATAGTATTACAATAGTTGTTCAAGGTCCACTTATGAGTGAGAACATGTGATACTCAGTTCTTTGTTTCTGTGAAAGATCACTCAGTATTATAGACTCTAAGTCCATCCAGGTTGCTGTGAAGTTCATGATTTTGTTCTTCTTTAAGGCTGCGTAATATTCTATTGTGTATATGTACCACATTTTCTTTATCCAGTCCTCTTTTCATGGGCAGCATGGTTGATTCCATGTTCTTGCTATTGTGAACGATGCTGTGATAAATATACATGTGCAGGTATCTCTTCCATAGAGTGATTTGAGTTCCTCTGGGTATATTCCCAGTAGGGGGATTGCAGGGTTATATGGAAGGTCGATTTTTAGAACATTTAGGAATCACCACACTGTTTTCCACAGAGACTGTACTAGTTTACACTCCCACCAACAGTGTAAAATGTTCCCTTTTCACCACGTCCTCTCCAGCATCTGTTACTTTTTGAGTTATTGATGATGGCCATTCCGACTGGAGTTAGGTGGTATCTCAGTGTAGTTTTAATTTGCATTTCTTTGATGACTAGTGAGGTTGAACATTTTTTCCTGTATCTGTTGGCTGCTCCTATGTCTTCTTTCGAGAAGTGTCTACTCATATCTTTTGCCCACTTTGTAATGGGGCTGTTTGTTTTTTTCTTTTTGGCACGTTTGAGTTCCTTGTAGATCCTAGATGTTAGGCCTTTGTCAGACATACAGTTGGCAAATATTGTTTCCCAGTCTGTGGGCTGTCTCCCTGCTCTCTTGTTGGTTTCTTTGATTTGCAGAAGCTTGTCAGTTTGATAAGGTCCCACTTGTCTATCTTATCTCTTATGGCATGGGCACTTGGGGTTTTGATCAGGAATTGTTTGCCAGCTCCAATTTCCATAAGAGTGTCTCCTGCATTTTCTAAGGTTCTTATAGTTTGAGGTTTTGTATTTAGGTCTCTGATCCATTTAGAGTTGATTTTGGTGTATGGGGATAGGTAGGGGTCCTGTTTCATTCTGCTGCATGTGGTCAGCCAGTTTTCCCACACCATTTACTGAATAGATTATCTTTCTTAGTGGTTGGTGGTGGAAGCCTTGTCAAAGATAAGTTGGTTGAGAAATTGAGGTTTTGCTTCTGGAATTTCAATTCTATTCCATTGGTCTATATGCCTGTTCTTATACCAAACCAGACTGCTTTGATTATTGTAGCTTTATAATAAAGTTTAAAGTCTGGGAGTGTGATACCTCTTGCTTTGTTTGTTTTTACTGAGGATTGTTTTGGCTATTCATGGTTGGTTATGTTTCCATATGAATTTCTGTATTATTGTTTCTAAGTCTGTGAAGAATGTTGCTGGTAATTGGATAGGTATTGCGTTCAATCTGTAGATTGCCTTAGGTAGAATGGACATCTTAACAATGTGATTCTTCCAATTCATGAGCATTGACAATTTTTCCACTTGTTTGTGTCATCTTTGATTTCTTTGAGCAGTGTTTTGTAGTTTTCATTGTAAAGGTCTTTCATGTCGCTGATTAAGAAGATGCCAAGGTATTTCTTCTTTTTTTTTTTTTTTGTGGCTATTGTGAATGGAATTGAGCTTTTCATTTGGGTTTCTGTTTATTTATTATTCGTGTACAGAAATGCGATTGTCTTTTGCCAAAGTCCTTTATTAGTGCAAGGAGGTTTTTGACAGATTCTTTTGGGTTTTCAAGGTATAGAATCATGTCATCTACAAAGAAGGATAACTTGAATTCCTCTTTTCCTATTTGGATACCCCTGATCACCTTCTCTTCTCTGATTGCTCTAGCTAGAACCTCCAAAACTATGTTGAACAGGAAGGGTGAGAGTGGGCATCCTTGTCTTTTTCCAGTTTTCAGGGGAAATGGTTCCAATTTCTGTCTGTTTAGCAGTATCCTGGCTGTGGGTTTCTCGTAGATGGTTCTTACTATTTTGAGGTATGTTCCATCTATGCCTAGATGTTCAACAGTTTTTATTAAGAAGCGGTGCTAGATTTTATCAAAAGAGTTTTCTGCATCTAATGATATAATCATGTGGCTTTTGTTTTTACATATGTTGATGTATTTAGTTATGTTTATGGTCTTCCGGATGTTGAACCAGCCTTGCATCCCAGGGATGAAGCCTACTTGGTCGTGGTGAATGATTTTTTATATGTGTTGTTGAATCCGGTTTGCTAGGATCTTATTGAGAATTTTAGCATCTACGTTCATCAAGGATATTGGCCTGTAGTTCTCTTTCTTTGTTAGTTCTTTACCTGGCTTGGGTATCAATGTGATGTTAGCTTCATAAAATGATTTGGGGAGAGTTCCATCTTTCTTAATCACCTGGAATACTTTCAATATAATTGGTATCAGTTCCTCCTTGTATGTTTTGTAGAATTCTACTGGAAAGCCATCTGGTTCAGGGCTTTTTTTTTTTGTAGGTAGTTTTCTTATGACATAGTCAATTTCCTGAATTGTTATTGTTCTGTTTAGGGTCTCAATTTCTTCTTGTTTCAACCTGGGGAGGTTGTGTGATATCAAAAAGTCCTCCATTTCCTTTAGGTTTTCAAGTTTGTTTCCATACAAGTGTACATAGTAGTCTCTGATAATCATTTGTATTTCTTCAGGGTTAGTTGTGGCTTCATGTTTTGTGTTTCTGATTGTGTTTATTTGGGCTTTTTGTCTCTTTTTCTTGATAAGTCTAACTAGGGGACCATCAATCTTGTTTATCCTTTTGAAGAACCTGCTTTTTGTTTCATTGATTTTTTGTATTATCTTTTTGTCATCTCTGTCCCGAATTTGGGCTTTTATTTTGGTGATCTGGATTCTTCTACTGAAGTTAAGGTTTTGGTGATCTTGCTTTTCCAGCTTCCTTGGGTGACTTGTTAGACTGTTAACTTGTGATCTTTCCATTTTCTTCATGTGCATTTGTAGAGATATGAATTCCCCTCTTACTACTGCTTTCATGGCATCCCAGAGGTTTTGGTAAGATGTTTCTTCATTTTCAGTTGTTTCCAGGTACCTTTTAATCTCTGTTTTGATTTCCATGTTGACCCAGGAGTTGCTCAGCATCATGCTGTTTAGTGTCCATGTCTTTGTGGGTTTTGGGGGAACCTTGTTGGTGTTGATATTTATTTTTATTCCACTATGGCCTGACAATGTGCATGGCAAAATTTCAGTCTTATGAAATTTTTATGCTTGATTTATGGCCAAGGATGTGGTCAATCTTGGAGTACGTTCCATGTGGTGATGAGTAGAATGTATATTTTGTGGTCATTGGGTGGAGTGTCCTGTAGGTATCAATTAAGTCCATATGGTCAAGAGTCACATTGAGGCTCCAGATCTCCTTGCTGATTTTTCATCTTGATGATTGGTCTAGGGTTATGAGTAGGGCATTAAAGTCCCTAGCTATGATAATGTTACAGTCAATATCTTTTTTAAGTTTGCCTAGAAGCTGTTTTATGAAAGTTGGTTCTCCTATGTTGGGTGCATATATGTTTGGGATGGATATTTCTTGTTGATGGATTGAACCTTTTATCATTATATAATGACCTTCTGTATCTTTTTAAATTTTTGATAGCTTAAAAGTTATTTTGTCCGATATTAGAATCACAACTCCTGCTTTCTTTTATGTTCCATTCACCTGAAATTTTCTTCCCATCCTCTTACTTTGAGTCTGTGAGTGTCCTTTTCAGTGAGATGAGTCTCTTGGAGAAAATAGATTATTGCCTCATGATATTTTATCCATTTTGCCATTCTATGTCTTTTCAATGGTGCATTTAGTCCATTCACATTCAGGCTAATTATTGAAATGTGAAAGTTTATTCCTATCATGAGGTTCTTATAGAGTTGTAGTTGTTCCCGTTTGTCTGTTGTCTTTCTTTTGATTTTTGGGTTGATCCATGTGTGTTTTTCATCTTTTTCCTGCACTCTTGTGAAGAACATTGTTGTTCTTTTTTCCCTTCCTTCTGTGTTTAATACTTTCTTAAGTGTTTCTTGTAGAACTGATCTAGAGGCAGTGTAAGTTCTGAGGGATTGAATGTCTGGGAAAGATTTTAATTCTTCCTCACTGATGAAGATTAGCTTAGCTGGGTAGGTTATACTTGGTTGAAATTGTTTGTCTTTGAGAACTTTGAAGATTGGGCTCCAAGCTTTCCTAGCCTGAAGTGTTTCTATAGATAAATCTGCTGCTCTTCTAATTGGTCTTCCCCAGTAGGTAGTCTGACCTTTTTCTCTTACTGTCTTTAGGATTTTTTATTTTATACCTACTTTGTTTAGGTGAATTACTATGTGTCTAGGAGTTCTCATTTGTTGTCTTGCAGGGGTTCTCTGAATCTCTTGTTTGAATGGTCGCATCACTGATGAGATGAGGGAAGTTTTCTTGAATAATTTCATGGAATGTTTGTTCCAGGGTGGTGTCTGTCTCTTTTTCTGCCTCAGGAAGTCCAATTACTTATAGGTTCAGCCTCTTAAAATAATCGCTCATCTCTTGAAGGTTTTGTTCTGTCTTTTTAAGCTTCTCTTCTATGTTTTTGACAGTTTGGGTTAGTTCTATATTTTGGTCCTCAAGCTCTTAAATTCTTTCTTCTGCTTGTCTAATTCTGCTTTCCATGCTTATCAGTTTGTTATTTATTTCATTCACAGTATTCTTTACTGCTGTTATCTTGTTTATCAACTCCTTCCTAGTTTCCTCTTGTCTCTCCTCAATTCTTTTTATTCTCTCTATTACTGTCTTGATATCTGGGTTTGTAGTCTGAGACCAGTCATTCTGGGGGCTCTTCATTGTGTGCATTCCAAAGTTTGTTTTCTCAATGTCTGACCTCCCAGGGGTCTGTGTGAGACCCATATTCTTCTTTTTGTTTTTCTTCATTTGTGTAGATTTTCCTCCCTCCCACCACCTATTTTTTTTCCTTCTTCTTTAGTTCTGTTGTTCAGGGATGGTGGAGTTGCTTTTGCTTCTATTTGCCCAGTCTCCTATTCTTCCTTATGTGAATCCTCTTGCTTTGTTCAATTCTGAATCTGAACTGTGGGTTGGGGGCTGTACTTTTTGCAGTTTTGAGATTTAATTGAGGGGGGAGCTATGATTCAAAATCTATCTGCAGATCCCAGTATCCACCGACAGATGTATGGGCACCCTGGAACCCACTTCCCCCTGCCTTATAATCTGTCCATGCAGTGGGGGTATAGGTTTGTTCCCTGGAAGCAAAATGAGGTAAGAAAAAGGAAAAGAATGAAAAAAGAAGGGGGGGGCAAGAAGAAGGTGGAGAGAGAGAAGAGTAAGAGGGAAAACAGACAGAGGTACCCACTAACAAATGAGAAGAGACACAAAGACAGAAAAGAAAAAAAACTAAAACATACAGATAATCATACAAACACACAGTCCAACAAAAACCTACCTATTGACGTACTCTTCCTGTACACAAACAGGAAGTCCAAAGAATAGAAAAAAAAATCAGTAAAATAACAGAAACAAAGCAAATGCAAAAATGTTATCAAAAACAGAAAGCAAGAGAGAAAAACTAAAACAAAAAACAAACAAAAATGAGCAAAACAGACCAAAAAAATTAAATCATGGAACCAAACTCACTCTGAGATCGTTCCTGTAAGTCTAACATCCTTTCAGCTCTGATCTCCAGCCCCTCCCCTCTGCTCTCAGTGCAGGCAGGCAGGGCCACTCACAACTTGGGTCAGATGCCCCATGCCTATTTTGGAAGGAGGTTGGATCGGATCCAGTCTCACCTGGCTTGCTACCTGCCCAGTCTGCCACTCAGATCTGACCCGTCTGTGTCCAATCCAGCATGCGGGAGACAGACTGTCTCTCCCAGTTTGTCGAGATTACCTTCGGTCCCAAACTGGAGGCTGGGCAGAGAGCTAGGCGGAGCTGGGCAGGGCAATGCAGATCTCTGCCTAGTCCTGGAACAGAGAAAATGACTGCCTTCGGCTTCTACTCACTGGACATGGGGTTCCTGTTTGGCTCTGCACGATCCTCTCTCGCCACTGATCAGATCTGGGGTTCCAGCTATTCCACTGTAACAGGTGATGGTGTGGGTCAGGCGCCAGGTGATGAGAATCAGCTGGATTCAGCAGACTCCTCTCAGGAGCATCCGGCAAACAATAGCAGACGATCTTGCGTATATTCCAATCTCAGGGCGGTGGGGGTTTGCAGTCGCCCTGGAGGCGGGGAGGAGGGTTTGTGCATGAACCCCAGTCTCCCCTCAGATGGACTTCCACTCTCATCAGCGCAGGCCTATTGACACAGAGAGTCTTTATGGACACTTGCCTTTGCGGAGACTCTCACAGTCCGACCTGTCCAGTCGCCAGCCACCTTAAGCTCCGCCCCCAAAAGATTTATTTTCAAAGAATCATGTTGCTCAAATAAATGGTACAGATTGAAATAATGAAGGGGTCATCCTTGCTGACTGCAACTCCAGCTGAAGAGAGACAGGTTGAAAGCACAAGAAGCATTGATTCTTCTTCCAGGGCACTGCCTCTAGTGCCCCTGGCCTACTTAGCTGTAATCTTTCTCTGCATCTCTCTATAGGGAGTGCCCTTCAAAGGTCTGGTGATTTATTAGCCGTAAGAGAAAATTAGCAAACCAGCCATAGGTGTGTACAACTTGATTACGTTTCCCCACCAATTGGTCCCATCCAAGAGTTGGTTTCACTCTGTTAAGTTGTTGCCCAGTCAAATAACTGCATGATGACAATATCTAATTGTTTATTTTTCCTAAGTTTCTTCCAATCCCACCGCAGCAAACTTGTGATAGGAGTCAGTGAGACTATCTTGAAGAGCTTTCATTCTAAAGCAACATCCCCTCATCTCTCCTTCGTTTGACTGTAGTATTCACAAAAAGGATATCTTATTGAGTGTATTGAGATGGGCACTTGTGAGATACAATCTGTGGCTGAATTAATGTAGTCAGATAAAAAAAGAAATCACTCAGATGTGTCAAATGATGCTAGGAATGCTCAACATATTTTTACCTTATAAAGTAAAAAAAATAGAGAACTTAAATCATCTTAATTTAAAAAGACCAAAATGCTATATTTAATCTTGTATTTTTGGAAAAGAAATTACGGTCCACACCTTGATCCTTAGTTACTTCAAGTTTGCAATAGTCATTCTTTGTGTTTTTAAAACTAGATATGGTTTTAAAAAGCCATAAAATTATGCTTTTTTGATCAAAGCTATTTTAGCCCTAGTTAGATTCATGAGAGACTAATTTGCTTAGTGAAAATATTTAATAATTAAAAATCAGTAATGTAATAACACTCATCACCTCAACCATCTTCCTGATGTCAAAAGAGATTTAGAGATTAGAGGGAAGATGGGGGGATCTAAAATCACTTGTTGGCAGCTGCCATGTTACAGCAGAATCAAACCCAGGTAACAGGACACAACTTACCACTATAAGACTGCATTTCTTTAAGAAGATCAATGTATCTACATTAAAAGTTTAATTTATCCTATTAATATTAATTTGACCCAATTGCCTGAAAAATAATATGCAGGTCATTTTATGGCAAAGATACATTTGTCCTCTCCCTTTCTCATGTTAACAATTAGTAAATAGTTGCATTAGTAAAATCACTCATTTATAGTCCCCAAATTTCTCCTCTGTCCACCAAAAGGATACAGATAGACATTTCAGTACTCTGTGAACTCAGAATCCTCGCCTATCTGGATCACAAATGCCATTGTTTCATGAGCTTTGTAAAGTTCCTGCAATATGGTAGGAATTCAATATTTGTGGAAACAAGAAGAGAGGGAGTTGGAAGGAAAGGAAAAAGGAAGAAAAGAAGGAAGTCAGGAAACAATCAGTCATATGATGATGAATGGCCACTCAGTCAATAAATGGTCACTATTATTATTGCTGTCATTACTCATTTTATGGACAAAATTACAAGTCCATTTGCTTGCATTTAAAAATATTTCATTAGCCCTTCAAACATTTTGCTGCCCCTTAGCCACTACATAATCATATTTCCACGTTAACATCCCTGAAACAATATTATTGTGGTTTCTGTTTAATTTCTACGCTAGGAACAGAGTACCCACATTTTAAATCAAAACAACAACCAAAAAAAAAAATTCTTCTGAAGATATACAAACCAAGAACTGCTAGTCCTACTTTTAAGGGGAAATGTATTTTCTATTTAATGGTAAATGCATTGCTTCATGGAGTTTAGCAAAATAGTCATTTTTAAAAGTTATATGTTTAAATTTAGGATGCTAAAAGTCCAATTCAAGAATGTTTTCTACTACAGAAAGAACATCTTCTTTCAGTTGTGAAGAAAGCCAATTTTCACCTACTTTACACTTTTCATTCTTGGTATTTTGTTCTGGGCTAGAAAAATAAGCAATGACACTCTGTTAGCTTTTAAAGTTTCTATTACAATCTGCGCAATCATCGAAAGAATACTATTATATTTTAGCACATTTTCAGAAAAGATATCACACTCAAAAAATACCTATTTGTCAATATCTTTTTTCCTCTGCAGCAAGATAAATTTTCCCTCCCTATGCCCCTTCTCACCTGGAACCCTTCCTCATTGTTCAAAGTCATTTTAAACTGAAGAGGCAATTCTCCATCTCTGCTGTTTATCTAACAACAGACTATGTGTCATGAGTATCAGCACTTTTCTAACCCTCACACATGGCAGACATCACTATTTCATTATGACAAATCTAGAGCTTGGATTTGATAGGCAGAATTCATATCAACCTAGATTTTCATGCAGACACCTACAATTGATTACAGTGTTTATGTGAAAGAAAACTACATATTTTTTTTTGCCATCACTGGTCTCTAAGCCCTCAAAAATCAGTTAAGCCAATTAGATACCTTGAGATTCATTTCAGTTTTATTAGTAATATTTACCTACAAGTCAACTTACCCCAAAGATTCAGGAGATATGAATCAAGCAACCTTCTGTATTCTAGAACACTGTAATAAAATGTCAACACTCTATGCTGATGTCAGCAATCAAGTAAAAGAATACTGAGTAGGTAAATATTTAAGCAGTAAGAATTGTGTCTTGGGTAAAGATATTTAACTTCATTTATCTCCCATAAATTGGAATAAAAAATCTATAATCTGAGTTATAATACTCTACCCGACCAAGTTCTTGAGAGGCCAAGATTTTTTTTTAGTAGTGTCTTTAAATCTTGTATAAATTTTTTAGAAAGTAAGTACATGAGAAGAAAGTAAGATGTATGTTCCTAGAAATGTGGGATAAAGTTGGTCTTGAATAAAGGGAATGGAAAGGAGATCCTAGGAAAAAGTGAGTATAGAAGTATGAACTAACACAGTCTCTGTGGAAAACATTTTGGCAATTCCTAAAAGATCTAAAAATCAACCTTACATATGACCCCATAATTCTCCTACTGGGAATATACCCAGAGGGACTCAAATCACTCTATGAAAAAGATACCTGCGCGTGCATGTTTATTGCAGCATTATGCACAGTAGCAAAAACATGAAACCAACTGTGCCACCCTGTGCCAGTCCTCGAGAAAGGGCTGGACAAAAAAATTGTGTTACATATACACAATGGAATATTACACAGCCATAAAGAAGGTCAAAATTATGAACTTTGCAACAACTTGGATGGACTTAGAGTCTATAATACTGAGTGATCTGTCACAGAAACAAAGAACTGAATATCACATGTTCTCACTCATAAGCAGACCATGAACTTTTATCGTAATACTATAAGAAAGGGATTGGCAGTAGTGGGGAAGTGCCAGGGGTGGGGGCACACCTCATCAACAAGGATACCTGCATAATGAACATTTGTATACCTAACCTTGAATTGTACCCCACATCTTTAAATTTTAAAATTTTAAGAAAAAGGAGAGTGAGGAACAAACTATGCCTGTTCACATTGTCAGAGCATGAAACAGGATAGGAAGAATTGCTTCAGCAGGACAGAAGAGCCAGGAGTGGGAGCAGATCAGCTCTCCACCTTGATACTAGCTACTTAGGAGCCATTCGTTCCCACTGGTGATTGAAGCGGTGGGTAGCGGTGACCGGTGATACCCACTACAGTGAATTCCGACACACTAGGTATTAACCTTTGGAATCTTGGGGAATTTGGCTGGTTCTATTACAGATAGATATGAGCCAGGGCAATGGAACAAAATGAGTCACCTCAGATACCAATAACTCAATACCAAGAAAAGTCAGCCCCACATCAAGAAAAATCACAAAGTGAATCTTAGCTGCAAAATATTTAAACCTATGACTCTAGAACTATAATTGCTGTATCTTTTCCAGGTTTTCCTCTTTATGTCATTTCACTTAATTTATTGGATACAATAAAAATGATGTCATGAGAGGGGTGTTGGCAGATTCAATGAATTGAGTCCATCTTAGAGAGAAATAATATTGGCATAGAGACCGTGTAAAGCACTGATGCATTCTCTAAGACATGCTCACAAGATACCTGCCAGATCAAACAACCCCTACAACCAAAGGACCTATTTAGAAGATTTTAACGGGGGGGACAGGAGAGATGACAAATTCCACTTTTTTTATTTTAAAGGTGTTGGGTACAATTCAGGATTAGAGGTATACAAGTGGTCATCATATAGATAAAGTCTGGGCCTACCTTTAGTCCCCACTTTGCCTGGTTTGAGATCAGGTACCCTTATTAATATTGTTGGCCCTTTTCCCTCCTTTGGCAGTTTCTGGCTACTGCCAATCCCTTTCTTATATTATTGTGGTAAATATTCAGGGTCCACTTATAAGTGAGAACATATGGTACTCAGTCCTTTGTTTCTGTGATAGATCACTGAATATTATAGACTCTAAATCCATCCAAGTTGCTGCTCTAAGTCCATAATTTTGTCCTTCTTTGTGGCTGAGTAATCCTGCTTCTTGGAATATACCTGGAGTAACTTAAATAATTCTATAAAGAAGATATCTACACATGCATGTTTAATGAAACTTTTATGAGGCAATTTAACTTTGTTCACGATCATCTAACATTCTTACCATATCTCAGGAAAGTTTCTAATTTCAAATGGCCCTGGGGACCCACACAAAAGAAGTTTTAGCCTTAATCTTCTAATTTTTAAAAAATGTGGTCAATTCTTGCCTGTAATTAAAGGTAACTCTTAAATGGGAACAAGTGAAATTGAGATGTTTTAGATTTATCAATAGCCAAACTGAACGTCTACAAATGCCCTCCAATAGGTCACAACTTTGTTATGTTATGGGTCACCCACTAGACAACTGCAAATGCTCTCCTAAACTAACATGGGAATCTGGACAACTGGGTTACACCACATGTCTTGCTTTTACTTGAGGCAGTTTTTTAAAAATGTAATAAGTATGTGCATAATTTCTACTTAAAATACATACTTACCTATTTTGAGACAGAAAGATTGAATTTGGAACATTTCAATCTCTAGAATTAAGCAATGTTATGCATTTACTTTGGTAAAGCAATTATTCAGTTTCTTGGAAAATATAACATAGTTGCAATGTTATTTTGCTCTAAGTCTGTTAGTACAATCTGTATCTGTGTGAATGTGCATTACTGAGAAACGTTTGGGAAAATTTGTGCCACAGGTGATTCTACCTCATCAAAACTCATCACTGTTTGTGGCTTTATCAACCATAAAAACTTGATGACTAATGTAATTATAGCACATGTGGCTTTTTAAGGAATGTAGATGAATTAAGTGAATTATTCTTGTGTGTATTACAGATAAAGATAATCACAAAAACCCTCTTAAAAATGTCAATAAGGGTAAGTACTCAGAGTAAAAATAAATAGATTATATATACATATATATATATTTTTTAAAACAAGGACAGATATAGTCAACTGTGGAAGATTGCAACTTATCTCATGGTGGCCACTTCATCTAGACATTCTTTGACCTAGGCATTAGTGTGTTCAGCTCTCAGTTCTGTGTTGAGAAAGGCATCTTTGACCACTCCAGTAATATGTATAGAGGTATTGTTCTTTCCCTCACAAGATGAATGGGGGCGAAAACCTATCTTCTATCTACCATTATTAGAACTGAGTTGTTTCTACATCCTTCTCTCCCAAGTGACCGATGATGGAAAAACTTATCTTGCTCACTCTTGCTTTTTCTTTTGTACTCCATTTCTGCCAGTCCTGCCCCATCTTTACCTTTTATTTTATTTTATTTTATTTTGTCTTACCTTATTTGAGTTGAGGGGTACAAGCGAGGATTTACTACATAATTAAGTTGCATTCTGGTGAAGTTTGGGTCTCTAGCTGGTCCTCTCTACCCCTGACAGTGGATCAAGTACCCAGTGTGTTGCCATGTACTGGCTTCCTCCTCTATCCCTCCCCCTCCCAGCTGTGTCCGGCATCTGTTGAGCCCACCTTTGTGCTCGTGTGATCAGGGATCAGGGCCTGCTTATGCGTGAGAACATGTATTCAGTTCTCTGTTTCTGTGATATTTCATTTAGCATCATGGTCTCTAGTTGCATCCATGCTGCTGCAAAGCCCATGATTTTGTTCTTCTTTTTGACTACATAATAACCCATTGTGTGTACAAGGTTTGACAATTAGGTTTGTGAACTTGCCACCATTCACTTACATTGGCAGCACTGTACAAACAACTCGGTAAGGTTTCATAACCTTGGTATATCAGTGTCTCACAGCTGTATTTGTGTCGACGTGTGGCAGTGTTTTGCTGGGTGGCATTCATTATTGTTGCTCCACGTGTGCCTTCATGAGAATGTCGGAGCTTGAATTAGAGCAGTGAACAAACATTAAATTTCTTGTTAAACTTGGCAAAAGTGGAAGTGAAATCAAGGATATGTAAGTCCAAGTTTATGGAGATAACGCCATGAAGAAAACAGCAGTATACAAATGGATTAAACTTTTTTCTGAGGGGAGAAAAAGCGTCAATGATAAAGAAAGGTCAGGATGGTCAGTAATGAGCAGAACTGATGAAAACATTGCAAAAATTCATCAAATTATGCATCCAAATCGCCAGCTGTGAGAAGCATAGCAGACCAAATAAACATCGATAGAGAAACAGGAAAATCTTAACTGAAAATCTTGACATAAGAAAGGTGTGTGCAAAAATGGTCCCAAAGGAACTCTTGTATCATGACAATGTACCAACTCACACAGCACTGTCTGTGAGGGAGTTTTTAGCTAGAAAACAAATAACTGTTTTGGATCACCCTACCTACTCACCTGACCAATGACTTTTTTCTTTACCAGAAGATAAAGGATGTATTGAAAGAAAGGCATTTCAATGACAGTCAGGACATCATAGGTAATACTGTAACAGTGTGGTTGGCCATTCCCGAAAAAGGATTCCAAAATTGCTTTGATGGGTGGATTAGGCACTGGCATTGGTGCATAGCTTCCCAAGGGGAGTACTTTGAAGGTGGCTACAGTGATATTCAGCAATGAGGTATGTAGCAGTTTTTCTTAATTGTCAGTCCTCATATGTGTATAGGTACCACCTTTTCTTTCTTGTATGTCCACTTTTGATGGACATACAAGCAGCTAACAAATACATGAAAAAATGCTCAGCTTCACTAATCATCAGAGAAATTCAAATCAAAAATTACAATGAAATACCACCTAATACCAGTAAGGACAACATCGTTAAAAAGTCAAAAAATAACAGATGCTGGTGTGATCTGCGGAGAAAAGGGAATAATTCTACACTATTGGTGGAAATGTAAGCTAGATCAATCTTTGTGGAAAGCAGTGTGGCAATTTCTCAAAGAATGAAAAATGGAGCTTTCATACAATCCAGCAATCCCTTTTTGGGGGATATACCCTGAGGAACATAAATACTTCTACCAAAAGACACCTGCACATGTATGTTTACTGCAGTGCCATTCATAATAGGCAAAACATGGGACCAACCCATCTCTACCTTCTTATCCTTTTCCTTGTCTTTCTTTCCTAGTCACATCTCTTCAAGTTCAATAGTAGAAGAATAATTTAAGAACTCATTATTAGGTACATTCCCAGGAGATTCCTAAAAGACCCCTACTGAAAGATCTTGAGAGTGAAAGGCAGGTATTTGTGCAAGGCTTAGGGCTGTATAGTTTAGTGCCAAAAGCATAGATTTCTTACAGGCTCCATCATCTTATCTTCTCTAAGACTTCTGTTTTTAGTGTGCATATTGGGGGGAATAAAACCTCCTGGCAGATGATTCTGTTGATTAAATGGGACGAAGTATGTAAAATCAATTAGCATGGTATGAATGAATATTAGATGCTCGATAGTCTGTTTCTCATCCCTTGTGGCAAGATCTTTTTATGGGAAAAGAATCTTTATACTGAATGAAAACTCCAAACTGTCCTCAGATTATTGCAGAACCCCAGATATGACCAGAATGTTCTTTCTCTTCAGGAACAGAAACTGATGTGTCACGGGTAGAGAATGTCTGCTTGGAAACAGCCCAGAAAGTAGAAAGAGGGAGATGGCTTTCAGGCACCAGTGCCCATAGCCTGCCTTTTTCTCTCTGGCTTCAATCCAAGGAGGCAGGGTTGTGGTGAGGGGAAGGCTGCAAGGAAATTTGATCTTTTTTTTCGTCTTGGAATTTCTCCTGCAAAGGTTTCACTTTTCACTTCATATTTCAAAGAGCCAAGGTCTCTCTAGCTCTTGCCATCTGATACCATTTGGTGTCTTGGCTTTCAAGGTCTTCCTCAGTCTCAGCCTCAGAGAGACTTTCTTCTCCAATCAAGCAAAACAACAAAAAAAAGAATTGGAGTCTGCCTTATACTTATAAGGGTGTTGACCTGGGACAAGGTGAGGAACCCAGACCTTATGAGACGTACCAGAGCTGCCTTTCCCTGGCTCAGGCATGGTAGGCAGTAAAACTGTGGGGGGTGGGGTGCAGTTCCAGGACTTCTCTGTCCTCTGCATGGGAGAATCATACCCTAACAAGGTATTGTTGCTGCTGCTTCACAGACTTTCCTTCCAATACCTGTTCAGTTAATTGTTTGCCATAATGACTCTAGGAAAGTGACACCACTCTTTAGATAACTTCTTTTTATGGTATAACAACTTTTTACCTCAAAACGTACAAAATAAAAATGCAATAAAATTAGTATTTCAGCATGATGGTTTCGGACAAAAACACATTCCACACAATGGTTTCTAATCAGAGATATCACATGGAACAAATTTGAATTACATACCACATAACCAAATGTTCTGCTTTGTCTGTGTACACTAAATGAGAAGGATACAGAGGCATCATCTTTTAAGAGATTGTGATCTGTTGTTTTCATGCACAATTTCCACACCTTTTGAAATAGTTTTGTGTTTTTCAAATATTATAACGGTACTTCTGACAACATTTTGGGTACAACATGACCAGTCTCATAAAGGTTAAAAAATTGGAGATGAAAATGATGCAGGAGAAAAAAAATGGACCTTCCACAAAAATGATTTTTTCTTCACTATCAAGCCTCTCTCTTTCTCTCTATATGTGAGTGTCATTTAATAAGCACAATAAACCTTCATGGTACTATATTTTATTTACAAACTGCTTTAGTGTACTTCTAAATGATCTTTTATTAGTTAAATAAATCTGCATGCATTCTTCAGTTGATCTATTTTTCTATCTGTGATACTTATTTGGAAATATTATGTTGGGAAGGGTCATCTTACTTTTCTTATTCAATTAGTAGGACATTTTACTTAATACTTTTTAATCTAGTTATCAAGTTTTCAAGAATGAATTAAAAATTTTAAACAAAAAATATGTATATTTATTACAGATTCCTATCTGGTTGTCTTTTTTATGCCCAATATTATATTCCCAGTTGTGTTTTTGGTATAGTGAATGTTATAAATTCACCTGTTAAATGAATGATTTTCAATTTATGTAAAGAAGAAAAGAGTATAAGATCAGACTTCTTTTGACCCAGAATACTACCAAACCAGGAGCTTGGATGGAACTTCAAGAAATTATGAAATTCATATTTTTACCTTTATTTATGAGTGAGAGCAAATAACATAAATAAAAACTATAATTTACTGAATTGTGAGATAAGGCTTTGCTATAGACACATGATTTACAGCTGTAATTGAATTCAGGCTAGGTGTGGTGACTCACACCTGTCATCTCAGCACTTTGGAAGGTTAGGGTGGGAGGATTGCTTGAGCTCAGGAATTCGAGACCAGGTGAGACCTCATTTCCACAATAAAAAAAAATAGTCAGGTGTGGTGGTGTGGTGGTGTGGTGGTGTGTGCCTGTTTGGAGGCTAAGGATTGCCTGAGCCTAGGAGGCTGAGGCTGCGGAGGGCACTCATCTTGCTACTGTACTCCAGCCTGGGCAACAGAGTGAGACCCCTAACTCAAAAAAAAAAAAAAAGAATATTGCAACACATGTGTATTATTAATATTTTATTTTGAGTTTATTGATTTGGAGAAACTGAAACTCAGAAAGCTTACTCATTGGCTTAATTTGTCTCTCTCTTCCCTATCCTTAACTCCAAAAGTAATTAGCAATGTTTAAAAATAATGACTTATCACTCCTCTGCCTTCTAAGATCAAGTGTAGTATCTGTCTTATAAGTTTAAAAAGAATAACTTGCCTAGGGGTTCCCAACTAAAAGTGCAGAGTGAGTTTTCAATCACGGTCTTTAGAGCTCTAAACTCTACTCATCCTAACCCCGTTCACAGATGTGCTAAAAAGCTGAGGCACATACTGTCCCCCGGTTCTGTAGAATTCTGAAAACTTTATAAATATTCCAAGTGTGGCCTCTTGCTGGCTAGAGAACCAGTGGTAACTCTATGGCAGGACGATAGCCCTCTTGGGGCCCTAATGATATAGTACAGTCTCCCTGATCTCTGTAAGGAGTCTGAGGGATACATAGAGCCTGGGTATGGCTGAGTTGAGCTTTTCTGACCTTTATATTCTTAAAAATGTTGGAGGCACTTCCTGAGCTAAATTAGACATTCCAGGAAAGCTAAGCCAACCTAAGGCTCAGAAACATTTTCTAAATAACTCTCTCCTCATGTGTATCTCATTTTCTTGGGACAACTAGAAAGACCCTTTTTTATTATGTATGGTCAGATTATTAAGTGAACTAAAGGAGAGTCCATTTATAGGGAGGACATATTTCCTGAATAGTGGGTTGTCATTGGAGGAGATGCTACCACATAAGGCTAACCTCTTCGGCAAGGCAAATAAGGATAGTGAGGGAGTGAGCTAGTGTCATGGCTGAAAACATTAGGATGTGTTCTAGTCTGTGGGGAGTTAGGAGTCACATGTTCCGTCTAAGGGATGGGCTGCTACTACCCTTTTTGGATCTGATTTTTTTCAAAGTCATAAATACGGATCTTTAAAATAAAACATCAAATTTTTTGAGTGTTGGATCTATCTTTTTAAGGACTGTATTGATCACATAAAGTAGACTGAGCCAAATTCATTTGGCCCTGAAACATAGAACAACTTGACAAATACTTAATCATCTTTGTTAAAGACAGAACAAAATAAACTGGCCTGACTCTTCCTTTTTCTGTCTCAGAACCATTAAATTCTTCCACAGACTAGGAAAGGATAAAATTTTTTGAAAAGCATCACATTGTGTGAAAAAGGTGGAATTTTAAGGGATGACTAGAATACTAGCATATCCTTTCAAAACCAAATTTCTTAATAGTGTTAAACCATATCTGCTTTAAGGTCCAAAGTGTTCTCCTATCTGCTGAATGGAATGACCACAGAATTTATCAAGACTACATTGGTGGACAGAAGTTAATCCTTTTTTTTTCTTCCTGTCTTTGGAGGACCTGGGAGCTCCTTTCTGTAGAGGAAAATTATTGAGAATATTTGGAAAGAGCTTCCCAAACAGCCCCCTTAGTTTATGTACATGATTTTATTTAAAATTTAATAAGATACACATTTAAATATGTGCCTTAGTATTGTTTGTATGACTTGAAAGCCCTGTAGAATTCAACACAGTTATCAGACAACATGACTACCATCAAAATACAATATTTATCTTTTGAAGAAAATACTAAAAAGTGAAAAATGTCTTTTATCCTAGAATTTGTAATAAGTTCAGATGAATGGTATGGACTCCATTCATCAGAATGATAGTTTTCTCCAAAGGGGGCATCCACATGCTGCTTTAATGGAACATTAACTCCTCTGCTCTCAGATATAGGAGATTTATGCTGACATTGATCAGCTGTGCTGGGTACTCATGGTAGAGCTCATGCAGAAGTCATCCTAGATTTTTGTTTGCTTCACATAGCACAATTTCCTCCCATCAAATTGTCTTCTTAATTGTATTTCCACAAACGGAATAGTAACATTAGCATTTATTTTCTTATTACATGCATGTGGGTGGGTGGGTTATGAATCCCAGTCCATAGGATCAGCTGTGCTAAAAAAAAAACACATGTATTTATTTTCTGAAAATTAATTTCAAGTCTAGTTCTTTTCATCTGGCTGGGTTGATGGGATCATCTACTTTACCTCAGTCATTCTTGGGGTTACTTTTGTTAAAGATAACCAAAGCCAGGCACTAGTCAAAGTGGTAAGGACAGTTTTTAATCAGTAATAACTGTTAAAATAGGGAAGAAAGCCAGCATTAATTGTGCTCAGCTTTGATTCATGCAGAGGTGCTTGGGTGTTTTAAACAGAGAATGAGAGAGGGACTTGAGTTGAGTCGGGGAAGTGGAAATTCACAAAAAAAGTAGAAGAAGGGGTTTGTCAGTGTGACTAGACCAGTAAGTGGCACTTGTAGAAGTTAGGCCCCTACCCTCCCACAAAGGCTGGCATACATGGAGGACAACACCAACACATCTTTAGGTTCTGCTGAAATAAATAAATTCTTTTGGCAGCCTCGAGCTTTCCTAGGTAGGAATTTAAGGGAGCTGAAATCATCATCCTAGGAACATGGTCTTGAGTTGATAGAAACTATGCTAGTGTTTTTTTAACTCCCGCTCTCCCCTCTCCCCTTTCCTCTTACTCCTATCCAGTGTGTGTGTGTGTGTGTGTGTGTGTGTGTGTGTGTGTGTGTGTGTGTCAGTTCTATGGCCAAAATCATTTGTGTTGAGAATCTGTAGTTTTTATAGCTAAAGTTGAGGTCTAGTGGAAAAGAGGGCTCAGAGTGACCTGACTAGAGTTTAGTCAAGGAGAGAGTCTTTGCCACCTCTCCCGCTGAGGCCATGCCAATGTCCAGAATCTTTGATGTCAAAGCACCAGGCATCAAGGCATCAGGGTTGTTGGAGGGAGTCCCCTTGTGCTCTCTCTGCTGTTTTGTTGTCCAGATCAACATGACCTGTCAAGCCCAGGGGCTCTCTGTTGCTTCTTGCCACTCTCAGCTCACAGGACTGTTCTTCAAGGCAGTAACTCCCAGTGCCCATTGACTCGTTCCCCTAGAAACAGCTGGAGGTCAATTCTGGAATACTACCACAAAGAAGGCCTGAGTTGCGCAGACCTGCCTCTGGCAGGAGATTCTTCTCTTTTAGTTGAAGGACAAAACTCTCTCTCATCTGCTTTTCTCCAACTTCTATGCTATTTTCTTTAAACTCTCTCCTCTTCAATTGTATCTTCAGCTCTTAAAGATACAATCAGCAAGTTTTGCAGGGGCTTTTATTTCTGCTCAGTGATATCTCTTCCGGTAGCCCTGAAGCACAGAGCCTGCTCTTAGAAGGACTAGGGGAAAGGGGAAAATTCAGAGGGAAAAACAAAAACTAATATATGAGAATAGTTTCTGGTCACACACACTCATTGGCCCAGGAAAGATAAAACCTAGATTTAACATTTACTCTGCAGCCACAACAGAGTATGAGAGGTGTTCCATTTTGTGCCACTGATAATTCACGTAGGTGGATCACAGCGGATGCACACCAGGCTGGGTCAGAAGATGAGTGTTCTAGTTTCTCTCTTGCCCACTGTCTACTGACTGCCAGTTCTGACCTGTGATATCTCTTTCAGCAATCACATTTTTTTTTACTTGTAGCAACAAGTAATCTTTATGATACTAAATGTACAAGTAGCATATAAATTATCATACTGATTAGCACCTAAATAATACTCCTCCTAACAGATTTCCATACAGCTAAAGGAGAGTTCATTGATGCTCAATACTGTACTATACGGTCATTTCAAGCTCTTCAGAAAAAAAGTCTGTCAGACAAGTTACTAAAGTCAAAGACTACCCTTTTCCAGTTGAATTTTTGGTCATTATTGTATAGTACAAATGTTCAATTCTCTGACAAATCACCTTGACTCTGCATAATTAGCTTCTCTCCTTTTATTTCTGGAACCACTTTCCAGGATGGCAATAATTTTTCTTATTCATATATATCACACACACACACACACGATAAAGCTACAATATCTGTTAATGTACCCACTTTTCTTTTTACAAAGTGGCTTGGCCAGTGACTGAAAAAAATAAATACACACACACACACACACACATAATCAGTAGGGTTTCCCTTTTAATTCATAAGGGAAACATATAGATGCCCAACTAGTAGGAAAAAGACGAGGCACCTACCATACAGCTATTTGAGTACACATCTGACCTATTAACAGAGGTCTCTCTCACCGTGGTTCCCTTCCTTCCTTTCTCCGTTATGTAACAGGGACAGTCTAAGAGATCTTCTCTTGCACTCAAGATTTCACTCCTTTTATGTTCTCTTTTTCCTTTTCCTCACTTGGCATGTGACTTTATTGTTTTTCTGAAGCTATTCATATGTAGAAGATTAATGTCTTTCATGGGCATATTCCTGCATCTTCCCCCTGTGTTACATATGAATATTTGGATCTTATGTAATTTGTCGGAAGCAAATGGACGTCAGCAATCCCACGCTGCCTTGTCTCCTTTCCCTTCCCTCGAGGCTCCCTTGCCGTGTACATTGTGTGTGTTTTGTGGAGTCTGTCTTACCCAAGGCCAGAGACCCTTGGATGAACTCCAGGACACATCCTGCTCCTGTTTACAGGTGAGGAAGGACCAAGTCTGGCGCTTGAGAATGAGGGGCTGAGAGTTAATCATCACAGGCACGTGTCAGACCAAAACAAGCACATTCTTAGCTTGTTTCCTCTGGAGTTTGATGTCACAATCAGAGTGTTTTTTCCTGATTTTGGCAGACACTGAAGCCAGGGAAACTCTATATTATTATGTTTATTATGTTTGTTTCCATTTACTGAATTGCTAATTGCTGCCTGTAAAAATACAATGAATACTGAAGAGGCTGAATGCATTACCGGTCACATGTTTTCTCTAGCCTTTGCAGAGTTCTGACATGGAATCGGACGGATTTTTCTCGAATGCTTTCCTATGTCTTAAATGACCTCTTTGTAAACATTTCCTAAGGGCTTTCCTGTAATCAGCATCCTATTTCCCAGTGATTCCAAGTGTATGTACCTGACCTGGGTTTGTAGGAAAGGTAACCAGGACAGGATCAAAAATATTTTCTTAAATGAACACACAAAAGTTTGGGTTTGAGAGCCACATTCTTTAAAACACAAATAACAGAGAAATATTTTTTATTTTATTTGAGAATTAGCTTTTCTTAAATTTAGTAACAGTAAAATGGCTTTGCTATGACAGAAAAACAAATACATGGTAAAATGCTTCAGGTTTCAGTCCCTGGTGTACTCGTTTATTCTCAAATCAGAGACTGTTGCTTGAATGTTTGCTACCTGCCAGTCATTGTCCAAAGTGTTAGGGACAGTCAGTGCTACCAAGCAATAACTAGCGAACATAATTTGTTTTGCGTTTCATAACTCTTCACTGAGATTTTGAAAGTGATTTTAATAAAATAATGTAATGAACGGTCATTAGAAAAAATAAAATTACAAAAATAAAGGTTCATTTGTCTTATTTTCCCTAGAGTTAGACTTACTGGTAATTTTGAAAAGAATTTTCTTGTCTCAATTTATTTTCCATATAATGACAATATTACAGAATTTTTAAAAAATATAAATAGTCACTGTATTCAAAATTTTCTGGAAAAAACTTTATTTGCCAATGTTTTGTGGGCTTTTTGTACTAGTGAATTGTAAGTTTCTTTATTATTTTTAGTGTGAGTGCAAGATGCCATTGTGTGAATGTACTGAAATTTATTAAACCTGTCCCCCATTGGAGACCACTTGGGTTTGTTTTAAACTTGTTGCTGTTGTCCTATTATTTTTTGTGTTTCTTTCCATTTACAAACACTACCACAATGAACCTCTTGCACGTTTATTTTCACACGCATTTCTAAAACTGTGAAATTGCTGGGCAATATGCATATTTTAAAATTTGACAAAATTGTTCTCCAAAAATTTGAATTGATATTGGTATATGAGAGTTCTTATTTGTCTGTAGGATTGATGATATGCTTCTGTATTGCTAGCCAATAATTTTATATTGCCAGCTAATATGTAGTTTTAAAATCTTTTGCCATTGTCTTAGTCCATTTGTGCTGCTATAACAAAATACCTGAGACTGAGTGATTTATAGATAACAGAAATTTATTTCTTGCAGTTCTGGAAGCTGGGATGTTCAAGATCAAAGCACCAGCAGAATTGGTGTCTAGTGAAGGCCCGTTCCTTACAGATGGCAATGTCGATGTGATCTCACACAGCAGAAGGGACTTGGGGGGGTGAAAGGATCGGGCAGCTCTCTGAAGCCTCTTAAATAAGGGCCCAAATCACATCACAAGGGTGGAACCTTGATGTCCTAATCACCTCCTAAAAGTCCCATCCTTCTAATACCTAAATGCAGTCATTTAGGTATATAATATCATATTTACATTTCTTTAACTATAAATGAGGTTAAGCATATTTCCATGGGTTATTAGCCATTTGTGGTGTGCAATGCAATTTTCTTGTCATGTCTTTAATTCATCTTTCTATTGGATAGTTGATATTTTTCATTGATTTTAAACATTTACTTTATATTTACTATGAGCCCTCTTCAAAATATTTTAATATAGTATAACATTTATATATGCAAATGGCAATAAAATAAAAATGTATAGAGCATATAATAAAAATACATGCCATTTGTGCAACCTTATATCCTTACCTCCAGCTCATTTTCCTGAAAATTATTACATATAAGCATCATTCAAAGTAAATAAATGCTTATCTCTGTTTCTTGATTTATCCACTTTTAATAATATCTGTTAATTCTACTTACAGAAGACTAAAAATTTAACCCATGTAGATGCCCTTTTCTGCCTCACATCCTCTTCCTAATTGTTAATTTTTAAAGAAATCGGTTCTTTTATTACTTAATTTTATCAAGTAATTCAATATTTTATAATTTTGATTAAATTATTAGCTTTTATTTCTTAAGCCATTTATGCTTGATGCCAAGCATCTTTTAATTTCCAACATGTAAGATGAAGAAATTAGAACTCTTATGCATTCATTGGTCTAATATTTTCCTTAGATTGACCTTGAAAATTAGAAGCCAATGAATAGAATTTGAAATATTTTAACTTCAAACTATTAAACCAAGATGAGCCAATTACACCTGTAGATTTGGAAATGAAACAATACTGTGTTTTAAACCTGTGCCATACAAATGAGAATGTTGCAAGCCTCAGTGTCAAGAAGATTATATTTTTAAATTTTCTTAACTTGACCTTCAAATACAGATTTTTTTCTTTCTCCTAAAGTTTCTAACTGCCGTTTTTGTTCCAATTAAATAATAACTTATAATTACATTTTTCCTATCAGCTTTTCCACTGTCTTCATGAAATTGATCAATGGAATATTCAGGTATATGTTCAGGTTTTCTACCTCTTCTGAGGTCTTTTTTTGGTAAATTAAATTTTAAAAATTATTTTTTTTACCAAGTCTTCAATTTATGTGAATAGGGTTAAATACAATAATTTATTGTATAGCCTCTGTATCTGCTCTTTCACAATTTTACTTTTGTGGATTTATATTATCTTTTTCCTTACTTAAGCAAACTAAAATTCATTTTTCTTGTGTATGTTTCAAAGACTATCTTGACTTTATTTTTCAATTCTATCTGTTCCTATTTCTCATTCATAAATTTCTGTTTTTGTCTTTACTATCTCTTTTATTTTTCTTGGGATTTTACTGCTGTTATTTTCCTAACTTTTTTAGCTAATATGAAGTTTTCTATATATAAATAGTATCTGCAATATTATGATATAAGAAAAAAATACATATCTGGTTTTTGCCCCCAGTTCCTGGTACAATGTTCTTAAAACCCTTACAATTTCCTGAGTGATAGAGATGTTGGGTGCATCTTTTGTTCTACTATTTGGTCTTTGACCTAGGTCCTTGACACAGAGCTTCTTATCTCTTAAAACTTCCAGGGTGATAAGAATGTCTTTTGTTTCAATGGGGTAACTTTTGGTGGGCTTCTGGAGGAGAATTGGTCACCAGAAAGACGAAACTGTGACTGTAATTTTAGCCCCTTCCCCATCCTTCATGAAGGGAAGAGAAGTTGGAGATTGAGTTAATAATCAATCATGCCTACATGATTAAGCCTCCATAAAAATCCCTGAACTATGGGGTTTTGTAGAGCTTTCAGAGTGCTGGATACAAGGAGGTGCTGGAAGGCTGGTGTGTTCTGGAAGAGGGCATTGACGTTCCATACCTCTTCCCCCATACTTTGCCCTATGCATCTCTTTCATCTGACTGCTCATTTGAATTCTTTGTAATATCATTTATAATAAAGGGAGAAATGTATTTCCCTGAGTTTTGTGAGTCATCCTAGCAAATTATTGAACCCAAGGAAGTAGTCGTAGGAATTCCGAATTACAGCTGGTTGGTCAGAAGCATAGGTCCGAGTCTGCAGCTTGCCATTGGCATCTGGAGTAGGGGCAGTCTTATGGGACTGAGCCTTTAACCTGTGAGATCAGACTCTAACTCAAGGTAAATAGCATTAGAATTTAGTCAAACTGTAGGACATTCAGCTGGTGTTCCCCAGAGAAATGTTTGGTGTGGGAGGAAATGCCCCCCCTTCTCATCCCCTCATGGCATCTTATGTTGAAAGTGTATGTTGAGAGGTGAGTGTGAGAATGGGAAAAAAAGCTTGTTTTTTCTTTTACTGTATCCAAAATTGGTCTTCAGACCTATGAGAATAATTTAAAAAAACCAAAATACCCAGGAAATCCTATGTAGCATGATGAAGAATTGATATTTCAGAAGATCAGTCCTCAATAGGAAACTTACTAATAATTTATGGGTGCCATGGATACCAGTGTTTAGTGGTACAGGACGTCTTTTTCATCTCAAACACCCTTCTCACTGAAACAAGATGGATATTGAAAATAAAGTCACATTGACTCCCTCTGCAATATACTGCTTTCTAAGCTAACCCTTACCATTCTCCTTGTGCTCTCACTTGTTTAATCTGTTATCTCTGACTTGAAAATTGCTTATTATAATCATTTATTATTTCTATATGAGAGCAACCCAAAGTATTATCTTAGACATTATTCATGGTTTTGGGTTAAGTTTTAATCTCTTACCAGCTGTATCAATTAGGATTCTATCAAGAAACGGACTTGTGCTGAAAATAGGCAATGCAAAGAAAATTTCAGAAAGGGACTATGTATGAAGGTAAGAGTAGCATGTCACAAAATGATGAAGAATAGTTTAGAAGCTTAAGCTAGTAGCAGTGGGTAGTACGGCCACTATTTCTAGACCTGCAGGGGTGAGACAAGGCATCAGTTAATAAAACCTCAAGGCTCTGTGGAGAGGACCAGCTGAGGAGAATTGTGCTTTCTAATCCAGGGGAACAGCCAGCTTACCTGGGTGCTGCAGGAAAGGAGCCAGTGAAATAATTACCCTAACTTTGCTCTCCTCTTCAGACTTCTGTCAGCACCTCCTGTGGTCTGAAACTGATAAAAACCGGAGAGAAACAGTGCTGTTGATAATATCCTATAAGTAAAATCTTATAGGGCAGGGAGCAACTTGGAGAAAGATGGAGCACGGATGTCAAAGGACAGACGATAGTACACCCACCTAACCAGGGACCACTCATTCTAATCCTCCTCAGAGTCTCAGAAATCCATCCATTCAAGTTGTTTGTGATAACCTTGTGGGGTTCGTATCACTTAATGTGTGATAATTACTTCCCTTGTGAAAAGATTTTTGGTGACAAGTTCACGGTTTTAAATATGTACAGAGTGATTTACATTGTCTATTTCTTCTTTTGTCTTTTACCTGCTTGGGCAAGTTGTTTTCAAGAAACTTACCTATTTCATCCAAGTTATCCAACTCATTCCACAAAGTTGTTCATAATATCCCTTTATTCTCCTTTTTAACATGTGCAGGATCTGTAGTGGTATATTCTCTTTAATTTCTGATATTGGTAAGGTGTTTTTTTGTTTCTGTTTTTTTCCTTGCTCAGTCCTACTAGATGTTTCTCAATTTTATTAATATATTTGAAGAACCAGTTTTTGGTTTTGTTCATTTTCTCTGTTATTTGTTTTCTATTTCATTAATATCTTATCTTTATTGTTTCCTTTCTTTCTATTTAATATGCTCTTCTTTATCTAGCTTCTTAATATGAGATCTTAGGTCATTACTTAAGAACCTTTCTACTTTTCTTGTATAAGCATTTAAAAGTCATAAACTTTCATCTAAGCTTTGACTATATAACATAAGTTTTTATTTATTGCACTTTCACTATTTTTCAGTTTGAAATATGTAGCATGTATGCCTTGTGCTTTCTTCTTTGGCCTATGGGTTATGCAGAAATGTGTTGTTTAATTCCAAATATTTGGGGATTCAATAAAAACCTTATTCATATCCAATTCTAATTTAATTTGCAAGATTCAAATTATTTAACATTTATTGACCATTATATTTTGATGGGCAACATAATTTTTTATCTTGGTGAATGTTCTTGAAAAGAATAATATCCTTTCCTGTTAAGTGCAATTTCCTATAAATGTCATTTAGGTAAAGGGGATTGATAGTATTGTTCACACTTCTGCATCTTTACTGATTTTTTTTGTCAACTTGTTCTATTAACCATTGATAAGTGAGTGTTAAAATGTTCAAATATAATTGTAAATGTATAGCATTATCCCCTTAGTTGTGTTTGTTTTTGCATCATTTATTTTGAAGCTCACTTATTAGATGTGTGAACGTTTAGGGTTTTTGTTTTCTTGATTAATTGACACCATTATCATCATTATAAATCCCTTTTCTTCATTGGCCACATTTCTAAGTACTATAGCTCCACCATTATTCTTATGCTTGTTTGCATAGTATAACTTTTTCATCCTGCTACTTTAAACTCCTCTATATCTTTATATGTAACATTAAGCTTTTATAGGCAGCCTATGTTGAGTCTTAATTTTTAAAAAATCCAATCTAACAATTTCTACCTTTTAATTGAAGTGTTTGCTTCATTTTCATTTTATGTAATTATTGACATAGTTATGTTTAAGTCCACCATCTTGATCATCTTGCTACTTTTTTCTATTTGTCTCATGTTTTTGTTGTTGTTATTGATTCTTCCTCTTTTTGGAGGAGGAGTCAGTGAAATTTTTTTTTGTATTCCATTCTATCTCCTCCATTGACTTTTTAGTTAAAACTCTTGTATTTGTTTATTTAGTGGCTACACTAGAATTTCTTTTTATTTTATTTATTTTTTTGTAATACAAACTTCTTTTTTATTTCTAGCCATTTTATTATTATTTTAGAGTTGTGGGGTACATGTGAGGATTTGCTACATAAGTAAATTGTGTGTAGGTGACATTTGGGCTTCTAAGGAGTCCTCTCTCTCCCTGGTAATGGACATGGTACCCAATGGGCAGTTTACACTAGGATTTAAAATATGCATTCTTAACATATGCTTTTTTTTCTATTTAAAGATAATGTTGCACCTCTTCAAATAAACATAAGAAAGTTATAACAGTATAATTCCATCCTTTAAGTTGCTGTTACCATGTATTTTGTTTTTAAATACAATATAAACCTCAAACTAGAATGTTATTACTTTTGCTTTATAAAATCAATTTTCTTTTTTAGAAATCAAAAGAAGAAAATTTTTTAATATTTATAATTTGTTTTTTAACCCTTTCTATAAGTTTGTGTCTTCAAGTGTAATTATTTCTTTTCCTTCTAAAGAATATTTACTTTGCATTGTTAAAATAGTGCAGATCTGCTGGTGAAGAATTTCCTAGCTTTCAATGATCTGAAAACCTTTATTTCATTTTCATTTTTGAAGGACATTTTCTTCTATATGTAGAATTTGGGGTTAAAACTGTTCTCATTCAGTACTTTAAAGATATTGTGCCATTGTCTCAAGGTCTTCATTTTTTCTGATCTCGATCTTTATCTCCTCTCCTTTGGGACTCCAATTACAGATATGCTAGAATAATCAATGTCTTTCTATAGGTGAGTGAGTCTTTGTTTACTTTTTTCAAGCGTAATTTTTCTCTGTTACTAAGAGTTGACAATGTCTATTCATCTATCCTCAATTGCACAAATCTTTGTTTTATTTAGTCTGATATTAAACCTATACAGTTATATTTTTATTTAATTTCAGAAATTTTGCTTTTTTGTTTTAAAAACGATATGCATTTTTCTTCTGATATTTCCTATCTTTTCAATCAATAGTTTATGTCTCCTTTAAGTTCTTGATATAATTTATAGAGGCTGACTCGTCCAAAATTTGTTTCTCTTCACTATTTTTATCTTTTCCTGATTATGAGTAACATTTTCCTAATGTTTTCGCATATCTAGTGATTTTTGATTCTATATTGCCTTCCTTGACATATTTTTTACTTCTTATTCTGATGGGTAGTTAAATTTCTTATGACTTCAACTGTTCCTATTAGGCTTGGTTTTTATTCTTTGTTAGAGAAAATCTATTTTGGCTTTTATCTTTTGTCTTGGATATAGCCCCTAATCTAGGGCAAAATTTCTTATTCACAGGACATGGCCTATGTGGAATCTTAAATGAATGTTTAATGTATTCAGGGAGATCATTTGCTCTTGCTGTGTCCAACACAGACATCTCTCAATACTATGTGACAGAGTATATTGTTACAGTAGAACCTCATTATCCATGGTTTTAGTTATTCATGGTCAACTGTAGTCTGAAAATATTAAATACAAAATCCCAGAAATAAATAACTCATATATTTTAAAGTTCATACAGTTCTGAGAGTATAATGAAATTTTGTACCATCTTGCTCCATCTTGAATAACAAAGGAATCATCCCTATGTCTAGCATATCTGCCCTGTATATGCAACCTTCTTTCTGGTTACTTCATAGTCATTTCAGTAATCAGTGTGGTAATGTGGGACTTATATATTCAAGAAACTCTTATTTTACTTAATAGTAGCCCTGAAACAAAGAGTATTGATTCTGGCAATTTGGATATGCCAAAGAGAAGCCATAAAGTTCTTTCTTTAAGTAAAAAGGTGAAAGTTCTCAACTTAATAAGAAAACAATTGTATGCTGAAGATGCTAAGCTATATGGTAAGAACAAATCTTTTATCTGTGAAATTGATAGTAGGAAAAAAAATTGTGCTAATTTTGCTGTTGTATCTTACACTGCAAAAGTTATGGCCACAGTGTACGGTAAGTACTTAGTTAATGTGGAGAAGGCACACATTTGTTGGTGGAAGACGTGAACTGAAACATGTTCGAAGTGGCAGCAATAGAGTTCAGTACAACTCCCATAAGTTCAGGCATCCACTGAGGGTCTTGAAATATATCCTCTATGAATAAGCAGGAGGTTCATTGTATCTCTGTTTTGCTCTTAGCTACGTAGCAGTCCATCTCTGGTATTCCTCACAGAGTCTAGTTTTGTACATGTTCATCCAGCCCATAGCCAAGAACCCACGGCTAACCCCTACATAAACTTCTGGCAACCCCATCTATGCAATTTCTTCCTTTTTCAATGGTCTGTACTTCAAATTTCAACTGCATCAACGGCCTCAAAATTAAATCGCTGCATTTTCAGTTCGCTGAGATTGCCATCTTCTCTTGTGGTGCCACTTCCCTGAAATGTGGTCTAGTGTGTACCCTGAGAAAGAAAGCCAGAGAACACATGGGATTCAAATCACCTTTTTTGGTCTCAAGAATCACTCTTTTGTAAACTCTGTGCTTCAATGCCTGAAAACTATTGCTTCAGATTTTCCCCCCATTTTTATAATTATTTATGAAGAGTGGGCAATTTGAGTACCAATTACACTCTCATGGGCAAAGTGAGCATCTGCTTATTGTTGTGTATACAAAGATCTTTTTTAAAGCCATTTGTCATTTGTCTATGGAGACACTGTCCCTTTCTTACCTAGAACATTCTGTGTTACTTCACGTTATACTTGATGAGAAACTTTGTAACCTTTTGCCTTTTTCTCACTGTAACCCTAATTATAACTCCGATAGGCTCAACTTCCTTTCTAAGATCAGAGGAGCAGATTAATTTTCAAAAAGTCATGTTCCTTTATGATGATTTCTAGACTGTGTTTTTGCTTTATCTACTTTGTGCAACTCCTGTCTTAAGGAATAATCACATTTCTTAAAGGTTTAGATGATTAACTTCTATGACTTTCCCCCTTCTCTTTGTATAAGCAGGAGTAATGAACCCCTTTCCTTAACAGTCAATATTTTTCCTAAGAGCAGTATGAGAGTGTAAGACATCAACATTTGAGTCCCAGATCAAATTTGTTTGGATATGAATGTCACTTATGGCATTTAACAGTTGTGCAACCTTGAACAATTTTCCTATTCTCTCTAAACCTCATCTGAAAAATAGGGATAATCATTGTATTATCTCTTAGTAGGTGTTTTTTTAAAATAGTTTCAATCTGCATAAAAGCTCTTGGCATCATATCTAGTATATATAATGTGTTTAATATAATATGTTAATAATATCTAGTTCTTAAAATACCATATTAATTTATTTATGTAAAAAAAGGAAACATAAAGAGGCAGCTTTGGGGAGTGGAAAAGAAACAGAAACATATGTTCCATTTTTAACCCTGCCTCTTATTATTTGTGTTACCTCAGCTAAACTGTTTAACCTCTCCAGTCCATAGTGCTATTAAATGAGCAGAAAAGAGCACCTTTGCCTACTTCACAGTTTGGCATTCTATAGGTTGTACAATAAACAAACAAGCAAACAGAAACTTTACACAAGATAAATATAATCAATTTAATAAGACAATTCTGATAAATTAAATGGGTCACATATTGAATCCTAATATTCTCCTCCAGATAGAATCACTCTGCCATAAAGAAAATACAACTATTTATTTTCTCATCTTTGTTCTGGGATAGTTCCCTTCTGAGCTGCCATAGTTTCTGATGAATGAACCATAGCCCTATGAGGAAAGAAATGCACAGTCTTGTCTGAAATTTAATAAGTAATTAAACATTTCATTAGAAAATGTATAAAAGAGAATAATTTGTACATTTAAAATACAGATACAGTCAATGCATATGCTTCACATATACGTGGCACACTTGCATGCATAGATGTGTGTTTCTGTTTAATGAACAACATAACTGAAAAAAGCAAAATATAATTACAAAGCTCAAACTGGAAATTTAAAGTAAGACCTTGAATCCCATGACACTCTCAATTGCTAAAGAAATCCTTTCAGGATATTGCCAGATGCTATGACCTATTGCTAAAAGAATCTTGATTTTCCAGACTTGTGTATATGAAGTAGACATTGTGTCCCATTCTCTAGGAAGAGTCAATCTTGGGATTATGGCACCAGAGGGAAAGCTGGAACACCACTCAGTACCTGCCCTGCTATATGAAATCCAGTCAAGTGGCAGAAAACACACCAGTAATTTGAAGAAGGGAATTTCATATAAAGAATGGTCAACTCTGTAAAAGATTAAGCTCAGAAAGGAATACAATAGAGATCTCTATGATTTAATTAGGGGTAGCAACTACAGAAAGCAGCCACTATCCCCAGGGCTTAGGGAAAAGTAAACAAGGAAGAAACTCAGATGGGGGGAAGAAGAGTAGGCACATTTTAAAAGGGCAAATGCACTGCTGTTTTTGGCTTAGGAGCTCTTCTATATGGCAAGTACTATGAAATAAGACATTTCTGAGACAACTTTTTGTCTGGGAGTTTCCTGAATACCATCTGAAGTTACTACATTGGGAGGAAATAGGTAAGATATTTTTCCTTGAAATGTATTTTTAAAAAATTAGGCAATGAAAATAATTGTCAGAGCTACAAACTGTGTGCCACAGGGTTTCACTTACCACATCATAAATTCATGGGTTCCCACCCTCCAATATTTACTGACTAAATTTAGGAAGTTTTAGGCTTTGTCCTCTAGGAGGCATAATAATGTGAATCCCTTTCACATGCTGCCTCCGAGGGGAAAGAAAAAGAATAAAAATATTTAAAGATAAAGAAAAATATTTAAAAGTTACTATAATACAAAGCAAAATGTGTTAAGAGTTAAATAAAGACAAAAAGTTACAGTGATAGAAATTTATATTTGTCTAGGGCTTTGCAGTTTTCATAGCATTTCATATAGTTCATCTCACTGAATTGTCAAAAAACTGTATAAATAGATTAGATATTATTAACCTCATTTTACACATGAACAACATGAGTTATAAGTTAATTTTCCCCCCAAATCTCACGAGTAACAAGAAACAGAGTGGGGATTTAAGCCCATACCTCTTAAAACCCAATCCCTGGATCTTTCCAAAGCAACTCAATACTCTCAGAGGGGTATTAAACAACTCATCATAAGTGAGACTCCATTTTGATACTAAAAGACACAATCCACTTTCTCATCCTGAAGCCCCAAACTTCAAAAATCAATCAGGTTGAGGAAACTTTCAACTAATAGGGAAAGTGCACAGAAAAGCAAATGACATTCCCATTCAGAAGAAACAGTAGGAAGCTCTTTGAATTGTTCAAAAATACCTCCGAAAAAGAAGTGAATAAAACTCTCAGACTGAGATGGGATGCAACTGGATCTTCCTTGCTAACTGTGAGATTTCTGGCTTCTTTCCTAGAACTCCCTAACAGGTTTCTGGAAGCAAAGGCAGGGGAAGGTTATTTGAGACAGAGCCATTTTGATGTACCTGAAAAGATCTTCTCTTCACCAGCTGATAGCCCGTCTCAGGGGGTATCAGGACTGCTGAGTCACTTGCTGAGGGAACAGCTCAAAGACAGGCTTCTATTGATGTGGATGCTCAGAATAAAGTCATTCTCCTCCCTCAAGAATTTGAACCACTTGTGAACTGCATTTTTTACATTCGGCTCATAACACAAGCCTATGCAGGTTTCCTTGCTCCACGTAACATTTTACATTTCTGGCCATGGGCATATACTGCCTTTGGCATTCCTTTTCCTTGAATCGATACTTTTACTCTGGGAAGTTGAGGCATATTCTTTTTTAGTTCATAGTGTTACCTATATGCAGCCAAAAGTCTTGTTCTTGTTTAAAAGGTGGCATTTTCTCACCTTGAACAGGGTTGGCTTTTTCTTTCAGTGGTGTCTTCTCAGAGCAAATGAAGGGGTCTACAGGAGGACTTTAGGAAATCCACAAATGTACATTATCTCTTCTTTTGTTCATCTGTCTCTCTCTCCCTCATCACATTTCACAGGTCAGTTGTCCTGTTGTACCAAAACATTACCGTGGTATGAAAACTTTCAGCCACGCACATGCTGGTTTAAAGATAGATGTAGAGTAACTGATACTGTCCTGTACCTTGTTTCAAAGTTGTCTGGGTAGTACTTACTTCATCCATTTCCAAAAATCATTCCCTCTTTTCTGTTAATGAATATGCTAGAGTGGAAGACAAACTCGGAGCCCACAGTAAAGTGTAATATAGTGGGCACCAACTGAGTACTGACTTGATTAGGTTGAAATTTAATTAGGTTATCAATTTTGAAATAAAAATTGCCTACCAATATGAAAATATTTTCAGTTATATGTTCTTTTTCATAAAAATATTTACTTTAACATTTATTTATTGCTCATAGGGCTTAGAGATCTTCGCATAAAATAGATACTACTGTTGTACACATTATAAATGAAGGATTGGATGAACTAATGATGAATGTTTGTTTTTACACTTGAATCTGAATAAACTTATAGACATAGTTAAAGAAGGCCTGATTGAAGCACTTCTTTTATTTATTATATTTCTGAAATATAATTTATTATGCTTTAATTGAATTCATTAAAAGCATAGGTATATTAGGGCAATATTTACAATATACACTCTTATTGTGTGTCTTACAATATATGAAACATTATAATAGATTCTGTGGTAATCTCAAAGGTTAACCAGACACTAAACTTAATACAAAGAAACTTAGATACCACTAACATATTAGTAAGGGAAGAGTATAAGTGACTTAAGGGATCTGTGAAGATTTTCATGCCAAAATTGTTGATATCTTCTCTGATCTTCAAAACTTTGGAATTTCTGTATCCAACACAGGCAATAGCATTAAGATGGTTCATCATCCCTTCCCCTTCCAATCACAGAAACCCTTATGGTTACATGAGCTATTATTCTCCTCAAACAACAACAACAACAAAACTGTTCCTGCTATGTCTATGAGAGAATGATGGACTCTCATACATTGCCTAACCATCTTCCTGAAAGTTGTTCTTATTAACTTATTAAATTATATCCTTTTTTCTGTGTAAAGTTCTGTGTCCCCTTAAATGTTATATTTTAGATTCTACTGGTTTTAAATCTAAGATAATGAATTTATTTTGCACTTTCAGTTTCAACATAAGCAGATGAAGGTTCATTCTACATCCCACAAAACAGTGTAATATAAAGCAAAGCTTTTCTAATTTTTCTTTAGTACATTGCATGTTTTGTTAGTTACTTGTTAATGTGACTGGGGAACCATACCGGATTAGTGAGAGCACAGGTGTTTTTTGATGCAATGCCAATTGATTGATGGCTAAATATTGCTAAATATCTCTAGGAAAACATTACCTCATATGAGGAACAATGTTATAATCATTGCTGTATTTAACACATGAATTTCACAAGAAACCTATCTTTGTTATTCCTGACAAGTACTGATTAATTTCATTTTCATTTTGTATCTTAAGTAAAAGCCACCTGTCAACATTGATTATTATGTCAGCGCACCGCCTTCATGATATGGACACATTCAAAATATTTATTTAAAAAATAAACCATGTATTTCCATGCTACTTACACACTATGGACTAGGTACCTAAAGGTTGGTGCCATCAGAATTCAAACACCACGGTTGGTAGACCTGGTTGTTCAATACAGTATGAATAGGCGTAAGTGTGAACTGTCCCTAGCACAATTATTAATGGACTCTATAATTTAATCCTTTGCAAAATGGTATATGTCATTTTATCCCTGAAGTCATTTTTAAAGAAAAGGAATGAATGCAAGAGGAGAAATATACTTGCCTACTATTTGCCAGGAAAGCTTTCATCATTAGCTGGAACTTCTATCTAGAGTTCATTCTCAATGTGAATGTTACTCTGCTCCTTTCCCCTTCCTTCTTTGATCCTTCTGCCCTTTTCTAACTGGGTTTCCTATACCAGAAATATCCAGCAACCTAGGACATAGAAAATGTTTTAGGTTACTTAAACTTTAGACCAAATTTTTAAAAAAATTGTCATCTTTAATTCCAAATATGCCAAAGCCTTCTATTACATTTGAAGGGAACTTTCAACTTCCTGTTAGTTTTATTTTCTATATTTGGCTTTTGTCTTCCATTGCTATCATGTGTTTTTCTTTTTAAGTCAAAGAATCAGATTTTTTGCATAGTAAGTTATCCATAGTGTTTCAAATTCTGTTATGTCATTTTTCACAGTTAATACAATGAGAGGAATATACACTAAAACTTATTTCTTTGGTTTAAAGTGACTCTAGAGAGAGTCAATGGTTTATGGTGTTGTCCTGCATGTAGAATGGCGATAGGCCTAGAAATTATATGAGAGAAGTTCAAGTAGGGGTACTGAGAGACTGAAAAGATGGAAGTTGCTGGAGGAGCAGGGAAGGGAGGTGGACTTCACTTTTATAATGGAATGAAACTGTCCATATGCCAAATGCAATAATACTGTGACAATTCGTAATTAGCATCTCCTAAGAAACTATTTTGGATGGTCCTCCATGCTCAATTGCACTGCAGACTTCCAGATGCAGGAGCATGTATTCTATAAATAGTAGTCCAAGATCTACTTAAGTGAACTTTGACATTCAATCGGAAGATGTATTTTGGATTTATACTTCTCTCTCAAAAATTCTGGAATATATATACCAAACCTTTGCGTATAGGGCCAAGGAACCAGAGGAGAGGAATTTTCTCACCAGGAATTTTTTTCAAAGGCTCAACAAATGATCAGACCCATAAATATAACTAAGCTGCCACATTTGTAGGATAAATGCTATAACCATGATTCAGTGACTTCAACATTCATATTTATGGTGCTCAATCTTGAAATTCTCCATTTCTCGATTTCTATGACCCACATTTTCCTATATTCCAACTTCTGTGAGCCCCATCAAAGAGCTCATCATTTCATGGAGACTTTCAACTCATAACTGTCATCTAAGGTATGATCATAAACTTCTTAGCTGTTTTATACTCTCTCATTCCTAATGTAAGTATGCTTTCTGATCTCAACATTTATTGAACATCTACTCTACACCACTCCCTGTTCTAAGTACTGTGGGTACAGTGATGAATTTGGGACAAGTGATCCTTTTCATCACAGAGCTTAGAGTCCAGTGGGAGGGTCAGATATGCCAATGGGCTAATATAATAAATATGTCTCCTTACGTATTTCTATAGAAAGGCCTAGGAGGTCAGAAGCGAACTTAAGAAGGGCTTGTTGGGTTGATAGGCGAGGCAGAGTAGGTAATGTGCAAGCTAAGCCCTAGATGAGAAAGAGAATGAATCAGGGGTAAGGAGATTACAAAATTGTCCTAGGCAATGAATACTTTTTGTTTTCTGATCCAGGTTATAAAACTTCAACACTCACCAACCACCATGTACTCACAACTTTTCATGGTTTACATGTAGATTTTCTATGGCTTACACCATAGCAGAATAAAAATTACAAATACTGCCACACAGAGGATAGTAGAAAACTTGCTCGTCTGCTTCAACTACTGCTAAGACAGAATTCAGGGACATATGGTGGAATCTGTTTGGAAAGTGATCTAGCTCACAGTTACATTTATAGATACCGTAGTTTTAGTATACTTTTTCTTCTTCTGGGAGAATAGTATTAATAATGATACCAACTCACACTTCTTATTTCTTATGAGTATATTATGCTCATATATAAAAATATATGTATTCCTATTTTAGCTTCCAAACAGTTCTATGTAGTAGGCACTATTGCTGTTGTTATTATTTTGCAAATGAGAAAACTGAAGATCAAAGAGGTTAAGTCAATAGCTAATAGGTGGCTAATAAGTAGAGGAATCAACACTTATAACCAGTCATCTGACTAACCTACACTTTGACTTACTAGATTTTGCAGCAAGGAAAGGTTGGGTATGTTTGAACACTTGAAGAGTTAAATAAAGATTTTTCACATTCAGGGAAAACTTTCTTCAGTGACCAACTCTAACATTATCTCTTTTAATACCCTCCTCAGTGTATCCAGTAATAATTATTTAGTTTCTCTTCTTAAGTGTGGCACATTCTAAGGTAGAGTATTGGCCGAATATATAAATGAATGAGTGTATTTCTATAACACAATCTGCATTTCTATCCTAGCTGGTATCACACTGAATTATAGTTATAGTAGTGTTTATACATTTATTTCCATGGTAGACCATGAACTTCTTGATGAAAGAGATCAAATCTTGGCCGACAGGTACTCAGTAAATGTGTACCAAATGAGTGAGTGATTTAGAGAATCAATGAGCTAATGAATGAAAGGAAAGGATCCTAGATGCTAGAATGGTAAGAAATCACAACAGTGCCTGTATGTATTTTTTTACGTACCTAAATGTCCCTCAGCATTTATCTCCTTATTGCATGTAGTAACTGTAACAGAGACATTTAGAACTTCTCAAGGACCCTTGTGCTTCCTTTCAGGACTATGTGACTAGTTCTGGCAGTGAGCCAACTTGATATGTGTCACTTTGGGCTTCAGCATTTAAAAGTAGGTACTGGGTTGGTACATGCTGGTCTGCTGAATCCGAAAAGGCAGTCTCACCCTTTGAAACTGTGGACGAACTAACCCTGCGCACTGGGCCTGTTGTGAGAGTGGCAGCCCTGAAGATTTCTGAATAGGTTTCCCCATCATTCTTCCCTTTTTGAGCAATAGCATTTGTTTTCAGCCTTTAGTTTCAACAAGCAGTCAGGAAGAATCAAGCCATTTCTTCAACACTTTGTTTGGAAATCTTCTCACCTAAGTATCCAATTACATTGCTTGCAAGTTATACCTTCCACAAAACACTAGAAAACAAACTTAATTTAGCCAAATTATTTGCCATTTATAACAAAGATCATCATCTTTTCTCAATTGCCCCAAAACAGGTTTCTAGTTTCCACCAGAGACATCACCAGAATTGTACCTAATGTTCATATTCTACCAACATTGTATATATTATTATTTGTGTATTCTCTAAGAAAATGGAAGCTTTCCCTTTGGCTCTCCTCTTTTCTTTCTGAGCCCTCACCAGAATCACATTTAACAGCCCCTTCATAGCAATACTGGCTTTTTCTAACATGCAGCTCAAAACTCTTTCAGTCTCTGCCCATTACCTTTACCCATTACCCACAGTGTCTGGAAATGTAAAGGTTCTGCTCAGTCTTCTGACCTCAGTAACTGCAAAACATGCAAATTGTACTGTCTCCTGGTCAAATTACCAGAAGATTATAAAAATACACAAAGCAAAACAAAATCTCCATGGGGTTAAGTGTAGACTGCAAGTTAATACTGGCATATTAGTTGTTTATGCCTTGCAAAGGGCTGGAACAAATAAGCTTGCCTAAAGTTTAGCCAGTCTGCAAGATGATGGTTAGCTCATACAATCACATGCTCATTTGTGCTGTTTCTCATCAGCAGGGAGTCATTCATTTGCTCATCAAATATTTACTGAGTGCATACTCAGGACTACTAAAATGGCCACACAAGCAAGATTGATTAGAATTTTTGTTCATCCTCAGATCTTCTTTGGACTTATAGGCTAACTTTAATTCAAAGTAACACAACTTATACAGCTTGTGGTCTACAGGCAAGGCATAACTCTTATAGCAGACTTAGCATAATTGTGATGTTTTTCTTCTGTTTACATTTGTGGTTTTGGTTTGAAGGCACTTGGAGTCTTAGTTTTCTTATCAGAGATCTAATTTATTTGGAAAGTTAGACCTGAGTTTTTATGAAAGGCTCAAAGGTGTTGTTTTTTAGGGATTAGGCAAAATCACCCCAGGGTCTCCCATTAGCCCTCTGGCTGGCTGAAGTGTGGTAGTTTGAGTACGTAATTCATTCTGATGGAATAAATTAGTTGCAACTTGTTGGATGCTGATTTTTTTGCAATAAAAGACTTAAGTGCCTCTTCAGGGATTTTTAAAAATGATGTCTTCATGTTTCTTGGCTATAACTATTGTTGTTTCAAGTACTGTTAAAATTGGTAGGGGTCTTATCAATATTTTTCATTTCTCCTTGAGTTGAAGATGTTGGGACCTGGTGCTCCTGACTGAATCATATCAGATGGCCCACTAGGGCTGTGCTATATGAGACCTAAGCCTGTCAGGAAAACAAGAAAAAGTACATCTACTGCCTGTGTTGAGTAATATGATGCCTTGGGGTGAAGTCAGTAAAAACCAGACAACCTTTCCTTTGGATGGGAGCTGGCAGAATCTAGAACTGGCACCTTTCCATCGTGGAATATCTGTTAACCTTATTTATACCAGGAAAAACACTACCCTGTTTCCACAACCTGCTGCTTGTCGAACAATGGTGCAAGAGATCAGCTTTGAGTTCAAGGAGAAGATGAGCTTTTCAGCTACTGTGAAAATAGTCTTGAGGTGCTGATTCTTCGTTTTGAGGTAGCAGGTTGTATGCCACAGAATATGATCTGAACACAGGTGACTGATTCAGAGACGTTCTCCTTAGATGCTGGTAACTATAAACTGTAGACCTATACCCAGAACCCAGCTTTTGCTATAGCAGAATGCAAAATTCAAATTCTTACCTTGACTTCCAATTTTTCCTCTTGATACCATGTCCTACTAAAGTGCTGTTGGACTGTGGGATTATTCTAGTTCTTTCTCCATGGTTCACCCTATATCCATGTGTGACATTTCTATACTTTCAAAGCTATAAAGCTCCCTCATCTGTCTTCAGAGCAATCAAATAGGTGTTTGATATAAATGGTTATTATGAAAGAATCTACATTAGAGTTAAAAAGGGAGAGTTTAATTACATTTGTAAAATATGTTATCCATAGTAGCAGTTATTAAACATGAAAACAGGTCACAATATGAGATTTTAAGTTACAAGATAATGTTCAAATAAGAGAGAAATATATTTTCTGGGAGAATTAACTACTATTTCACCTTGAGACAATTGTGGAGGTGGAAGGATGAGGATGCTGTTGAATATGATGTAGAAATTCACAATTCTCTAATTTGAATGTAATTAATTTATAAGTACACCCTTTTTAGGAAATACATTGAAAGTTAGAGCTTAATTTTAAAAAATTAAAAAGTAAATTACATTATATGGACTTGAACAAACAATATACTAGTTATATAGTTTGTCTCTGAGTCTCTAATCAGCACAGATTGAGTCAGCTGTAAAAAGCAATTTTTAAAAAAAAAATTCAGGGAAGAAGACACCACAGAATTCTACGGTATGTTGCTTAGCAACCATTATATCAGGCAATCTTTCTTATATCTAAACACTAATCTAACTAAACACTTATATCTAATATTCTATATTTCTTTTTTTTTTTTTTTTTGAGTTGGAGTCTCACTCTGTCGCCCAGACTGGAGTGCAGTGGCCGCTCCTGGCCACCGCAGCCTCGACCTGCTGGGCTCCCGCGATCCTTCAGCCTCAGCCTTCCGAGTAGCCGGAATTACAGGCATGCGCTACCACGCCCGGCTGATTTTTTAAAATTTATTGTAGAGATGAGGTCTCGCCAAGTTGCCCAGGCGGGTCTCGAACCCGCGGGCTCAGGCAATCCACTTACCTCAGCCTCCCAAAGGCGCGGGATTACCGGCTGAGCCACCGAGTCATTCAAATGCATTTTTCTCCAAAAGATGGTAAAAAGTTATATTTATATATAATGTAATTAAATTTAACATAGATACAAAATATAGTTTTGCATATTGCCATACACACAGG
>CAUYQG010135622.1:0-43406 GCA_963574415.1 Tarsius wallacei
GGGGCACACCTCATCAACAAGGGTACCTGCATAATGAACATTTGTATACCTAATGCTGAATTGTACCCCATGCCTTTAAAATAAAGAAAAAAAAATTGCCTTTAAACTTTCTGGCACTTAGCCAGTACTAGAAACAATTCATGTCGTTACTAACATTTTCAAAATAATCATCAATAAAACTTATATAACTTATGTTTTGAATTCTCAAAATATTGATTCTCCAGATATGACTGGATAATATCTGGGGTACTAATTTATGCTTAATTATTTTGCCTGTATTTTTCCCTTTCCTCTCCCACTATTGAGACAGTAAGCTCTGTAATTCAGTGCCTCGGAAGAGATATGTGATAAAGTCGAATGCAGTAGTAACCTATACAATGTCCTGGAATTTGTCTTCCAATAATCCTAGTATGCAGAAAAGAAAGGAGAAAAGAATTCCCTCAGACTCAAAAGACAGAGGTATTTGTTGTCAAGAGTGACAGAAACTGGGGTTCTATTTTCTGGCAATGTCCTGGTGGAAGCAGTGAGACCCCAGAGAGATAAACTCAAAAATGCATCTCAGGATAACAGAGGCACCAAACATTCTGTCTCATGTATTATCATATCATATCTCAAGGAACACGTTATGAAGTCCACAAGTCTCCCAGACCTGATGAACAAACACAAATAGATACATGGATATGTTCATAGTCAAGTGTATAGATCGCTGGTTGATGAACAGAAAGACTGCCTTACCATATCCAATTGCTCTCATGCCTTATAAGATTCAAGAATCTTGAACATGTTGCCAAGTTGAGACTTGGGTAGAAGCTCAAACAATAACTAAGAATAATTTTATTCTAATTTAATGAGACACAGAATAGTTAGTGGAAGTCAAGTTGCTTTAGAAAATAAAATATATTTCCCACATATCTTAGTTTGTGAAGTGATATTTTTTACTTTTATTCATATTATCAGACATTATTTGCATTCTTACCACAAAATATAACTCAGCTTGATAATTAATATATTACCCTCCTTAAATTTTTCCATATATTACTTAATCATATTTTTGAGGAGAATAGTAGGAAACATTTAAAACAGCATTCATATTTGGTTTTGTATCATAAAGTGATACAAGAACCTATGATCATAGGTTCATAGAGTGATTACCATTATTAAGATGACAAATACATCTTATTAAAAACAACAGTAATGATTTACTACACATTATTCGTCAGTGCAAAGCCTAGAGTTTAGGCCTAAAGCCATTAATTAATTTTAGAAAAATGAGATCTTATTAAATTTATACTTAGAATGTCTAAAGATTTCAAGAAGTATCTTAGATTCCAGTCTTTCCTTGATTTCAAAGCTTCAGCAGTCTATGATCTTCTGTATTCCTTTCCTCTCATGAGACCAAATGCTTTGGAGAAATGACCTTCTAATGTGGTAAATTGAGATCTAACTACTAATTACTAATTGTTATTGCAATTCTTGACCTGGTCTTTAGAGCTAGAAATCAAATCCCCGTCTCTGGAGTGTAACCAGATCTAATAGGCAACCTCTGTGTTGGCGCAGAGAGAGTGGATTAGCAATTGAGTGACTTTTAAAGTGTTACCTTAATGAACAGCATTGGATGTAATGTGTTTTGAAGCTCAAAGTAGGTGAATGTACTTTCTTTTTCACTGACAGTAGTTAAAGCATAAAATCTCTATTCCTTTATTTAGAGAGAAGAAGCACATTAGTGAAAAAAGTATGAGAAAGTTCCCCATTGGTACATTTTTAATAGCTTCAAGCTGTTAAGAGTTACATTGTCCCTACGTATAAGCCGGCACATGTTACGGTTAACTGATTAGTACAGAGACTCTTGACATACAGACATTTTTCTGTTACTGGTATCAGCCATGAAAATGTATTTCCAAGCAATTAAGCCTTAACTCCTGCTGGTTTGGAAGCCATGAACCTTCAAATTCCCATTCAAATTATTCAACACCTACCATGGGTAGGAAAAAAATACAACTTCATTAGTAAAAGCCACAAAGAAATCTATTGATAAGTTTTTAAAGTTTCTTTAACATGGGAAAAAAATGCAAAAGTGTTCAGATTGTAAATTAGCCACACAACTTTAAAATGACCTCACATTTTTTTTTCATAACTCCAAGGATTTACTTTATGAGGTCTTAAGTTTAACAACATACTTCAAGAAGCATGTGGACAGCAAAATAAATACTTGCAAGGTTATAGGTGGGGAAGCAGGAGAAAGGGACAAGGAAAGCAGAATCATTACTAATCTGTGTCGTTTCAACATTTTTCAAGCGCTTGTCTGAACTAGATAGCCACTTGGCAACTCTAAACTTAGAACAATTGGCTATTGGACAACCAGATATAGTAAATGTCAAATGATGGCCATGATGTTTTTGGACAATGTCTTCTCCCCCCTCTCACTCTCACAGAAGTTTCTTAACCCCTGTGGAGACATTTATACAGAAGTCTGTTTTCTTATCTCTAAAAGAAATAGACCATAAGGGTAATGTGAGGTGAGAATGGGAAGGCATTTTCATCAGTAATCATTTTGCATAATATTTGGGGATATTATATGCATGCATGCATGTATTAGTCTAGAGGGTTGTATTATCGTTTTCAGTGCCTTACAAATCAACTCGTCTCAATATCTCAGAAGCAGAGTTGCCTCTATAAAGGTAGTATTATACTTTCAAAACATCTATGATAATGTTTTGAGCTAGACTTCACAACATGTCAGCTAGAATTGGAATATGCAACTTTACCAAATTATTTAAAGGGGAAGGTTCTGATAGTGATTTTCCTTATATTTTCTGTTCATGTTAAATCTTTTGCTAGTGGTTTGCTATTTTCATTCCATATGTGAACTCAACAATTTCTTATTTTTAAAGGAAGTCAAAGCTCTGCATAGGTAGATGGTCTCCTTTTTTTTTTAAGCTCTGAGGTTGACTTACTAGGTGATCTAAGGCCATTCTGTTAAATATGTTCTCATTTGGTTTTAACTTCTGACTTTCAGTTGTTAGTCTTTTATTCTTCAAGAATGATGATATGTTATATTTTTAGCTCCTCACATGGAAAATACTACACTGCCAAATTATCTTGAGAACCTCTTGGGGTTTAATGAGTAGGTCTTTCTAAGGTAAGGAAGGAAATGACCCAAGTAGGCCTGTGATGGAACTACGTTGGAATTATATCTGGAGAAGTCAATTTCTATGTCAAGTGTACATTTTCAGTTGACCCCTGGAAATTATACTTATAACATCAACATGGGGACAGTTTTTACTAGTTATTAATTGGTTATTAATTAGCATCAATCATAGCAGATTTATTAAAAAGCCCAGGTTTGTCATTTATCACCATTTCCCCATTGTGGCTCTCATCTGTGCTCTTTTAAACATTTCATGAAACGGTTTATTGTATCCTACTGATGGTCCTCTATGGAACTTAATATATAAGAGAAGAAAGTGTTCCTCTCAAGGACCTTCGTTCCTTGGGATATTAAAAGATTCACTAAATTTTAATGACCAGTCCACCAAAATAAAATTTAAGTGTCAAGTAAGTGGTAAAGACAGTAAAGCCTTAAAAGAAGAAGAACTCACATATAGATCAATTGTTGGGAGGAGGTGTCACAGGGGAATTGAGATTTGAGTTGCATGTTGGGTGATAAATGCAACTGCCCCTAAGAGTAATCAATTATAAAGATAGAGGGGGGCAGGTGGTAGGTAACACAGAAATTATTTGAGATACATTTTTAAAATTTTTGGTAATAATGGAGTAATTCACTGGATGAAGTCTGATGATTGAAGTCACTGGATATCAGTCTAAAGTGTTCAGTCTCTTTCCTTATAAACAAAGAGAACTATTTAATTATTTTGAGCCTGGTGAGTGACATGACAAATATTTTGCCACACAAGATTATTCTTCCAAAAGGCAACTGAAAGGAAGATTATGCAAGTTAGAAAAGTCTGTGAAAGTATTCTAGGTATGAGGGAATAAGGCTCAGAACTAGAATCATGGCAGGGAGAATGGAAAAGAGAAGATATTTGGGAGACTTTACCTGAGTAAAGTCTACAGGTCTTGGTTATTGATTTTATAGAAGAGTTAGATTAACTAGCCAAAATGATTCTGAGTTTATGATTCTTTTCAACGGAGAGAACAATAGTGTCCTTAGAGATATAGAACCATTGTATATAATAGAGTATCACATTAAAATTGAAGTTTCACAAGGGTTCGAGAACAGCCTGGGCAATTTGGCTAGACCTCCACTCTACAATAAACCAAAAAATTAGCCAGGAGTGGCAGTGTGCACCTGTGATTCTGGCTACTTGGAAGACTGAGGTGGAAAGATTGCCTGAGCCCAGCAGGTTGACGCTGGGGTGGCCATGAGCATGCCACTGCACTCCAGCCTAGGTGACGGAGTGAGATACTCCGATTCAAAAAAAAAAAAGGAAGTTTCAGCTAAGTACAAAGGTAAACTAGATGATACATACCTCAGCAATATATCTCATACACAGAATGATAAATGCAAAAAGTCAGACATAAAAGAGTACCCACTTATATGACTATTTATATGGAGCTCAAAATCAGGTAAAACTAACATTTGATGAGAGAAGTCAAAATATGTAACACCCATAGTGAGTGCTGACTACCAAGGTGGGTAAGAGGGACCCTTCTGATGTGCTGGGTTACACAGGTAAATACCTCTTTTAAAATATATTGAGCTAATCCCTTACATCCTGTTCATTTTATTCATGTAAATATTCAGGCAAAAATATATATAGTGTATTATTAAAAATGGCAGGAGATTAATTATTAGAAATGTGTTATTTTCCAAATCTCGGGGTGTATGTAGTATTCTTCATTATTTACATTTTTATAATTTTATAATTTATAATGTATTTCATCATTCTTAATAAATATTCACTTAGGTCCTACATTTAAAAAATGTATACTATACATGCCATAGAAAACTATTCAGCCATAGAAAAGAGTGAAATAGTGTCTTTTGCAGCAACTTGGATGGAATTGGAGACCATCATCCCCAGTGAAGTAATGGAAAAATGGAAAATGTTCTCACTTAAAAGTGGGAGCTCAACTAAGGAACTGCAAAGGCATGTAGAATGGTATAGAGTGGACACTGGAGACACAGAAGTGGAAGGGAGGGATGAAAAAGTCACCTATCGAACACAATGTGCACAGATGGGGGTGATGGATACATTGAAAGCCCAGTTTTCTTCACCACTACACAAACCATCTGTGTAACCAAAAATCATTTGTACTTCCTAAAGCCATTGGAATTATATGTGTGTGGGTTATATGTACACACACACATATGTATGTGTGTGTGTGTGTGTGTGTGTGTGTGACCTAAAATTCCAAAGGGAGATGTTAAATCTCTACTTGGAGACATGCAAAGAAAATCTGTGAAAAATAAATCTATGCAGATACTCAAAACAAATCTCTGACTCTTGGATCTCCCGACTAAAGCAAGGACATAGAGATGATAAAAAATGTCTTTAAAGTATTATCTAAATAGAGCTATTAGCCACCCATGAATCTCTGTTCCTCACCCCAATACGGGGTTGTCATGCTACCTCATTTAGGCACGCTTCATCAGAAAACTGGCAAACAGCGTGAACATGCGTTTCACCGAAGAGGATATATGGTTGGTGCTATGATCTGAATGTTAGCGTTCTTGCACAACTCATGTTAAAATTCTAACCCTCAAGTTGATGGTATTAAGAGGAGAGATCTTTGGGAGATAATTGTGTCATGAATGGGATTCGTGAGCTTATAAAAGAGGCCCGAGATGAGGACACCATGAAAGGGCACTATTCCATGAATCAGAAAATGGGCCTTTGTCAGTTACAAAATCTGCTGGTGGCTTGATCCTGGAGTTCCCAGCCTTCAAAACTGTGATAAATAAAATTCTGTTATTGATAAGCTACTGAGTGTATGATATTTTGTTAGAGCGGCCTCAACAGACTAAAGACAGCTGACTAACCAGCACATGAAAAGATGTTCAACGCTGTTAACCATTAAGTCAACACAAATTAAGACCATACAAGATACTACGACATACCTTTAAGGAAGCAAAACCAGGACACCACAAAGATGAGCAGCTGGTAAGGGGAGTGCTGTGTAAGTTACACGGAGAAAGTACATCAGTGGCATCCACTGTATGGAATGCTGCCAATGGGTCAGGTAAGACAGGAAGTGAGAATGAACTGATGGATAGGAAATGTTTCTTTTTTCACACAGCCTGGCATTGACCCAATACATAACCGTCCTGTGTAGTCCTCTTCTAGGTAGAATATCCGGAATCATAAGCTTTTCAGAGGTCTCCAGTATCCCTGACTCTCTGGAGAAGAAAAAATTCTAATATGCAAACTTCACTGATTTTCTCCGCAGGGTATATAGTCTATATGGGGGGTATATAGTCTCCCCATGAGCTATTTCAAGCTACCAAGACAATGTCATGAAACGCAGCATTGGGAAAATAGGTGAACTGGTTCCAGCACATAAACCTCAGCATGCTGTTGGAAGATGGGAAATCCCATGTCATCGGTAGGCTATAAAAGACAGCTAATTCCTTTCAGCCAAAAGTAAGGGTAATGCTGTTCTGTGGTCCGTTCAGATGGTAGGTATGTGTCAAACCTATTGACAAATATTTCCATTTTTTTCTGTGAGAAATATTAGCCCGTTCACTTGGGTATCACCAGATGTGACAGCAAACAGTTCTCCATTTTCTTCTCAAATTATGACAAACTTTGTTTGTTCTCTCTCTCTTTCTATATGGGGGTGCCAAAGAATGTATACACATTTTAAGAGATGTTGCTTACTTTTAGAAGTTGAACTGAATTACAGTAACAATGTGTAGTATGACGTTCACTCTGCCATGCTTCCACTATTTTCTTTGACTCTCCTGCCTGTAACCATGGATATGCTAAGCATTCTTTGGATTAACATTATCTTTTGAGCGAATGTGTATACAAAGTTTTGGCACCCCTGGTATATACATTTATATGTATGTGTGTATACACACACATATGCGTACATATAATTAGTCTGGAACCATTATTTTCATGTGCTTTTTAGTGTTTGCATGTATATCTAAAGGGGAAAAAAGTTTCATGGTGGTGAGACGTTTTTAACCTATTTTACTATATTTCTTTTAGAAAACAATATCCCACCATCATTACCATAGCAATACAAGTGGGAGAGTACAAATAGGAACCCTTTTAAACCCTTTTATTTTATAGATATTGTGAAGCTGCATTTGGGATTTTGAAGAGAAGTAATTTATAAGAAAAATTTCACAACTTCCTTCTATCAGTCACGTTTCTTTGGAACGTGATTACACCATCACAAAGCATCATATAGAAATAGTTTTGAAAAAATTGAGCAAAGTAAAAAAAGTTGCACAAGTGTTTTTGGTACGCCTTGCTTGGTTTATACACATTCCTTGAAAGCATCTTATAGTTTCTATCATTCTGAACCCTCTTTGGAAAATTTTAAGCAAAAACTGCCATAAGTAGTGGAGGAAGTGTAACCTAGATATACTTGACTCAACTCTCTAAATCAGGTTACAGTTTACGAAAACAAGTCATCATCTGGTTTTTAAAGTTGTTTTAGTTATAAAAAAAAATTTGTGTGATTGGTAAAGCAGCAATTTCACTTTTAAAATCCTAGGCAAACATGCATATTATTTCAGATTATGTCTTTTCCAAATTCTACTCTAACTAGGTTTTATATTTGTCTAGGAAGAGACAATAGTTTACCATGTACTAAGTGGTTCTCCAGAAAGAAAGAAAAATAACCTCTATGAGAATATATGAGATGAAGTGAATATGGTGACTATGAAGTGAATCATGATTCTGAGAGGAAATGAAAAAAAAAATGAAGAAAACAGGACAGAATGTTTCCAATATTCATTCTTATAGTCCGTTCATTTAAACATTTCGTTTATAAGAAGAGTCAACTTTGGTACTCAGAATTTGGGATATAAAATATTTTGTCATACAATTGATTATTTCTTGCTTTTTGCATTTACATATGGGTGCTGAGACATTTCTGAGCTTCCTGGAATTTCTATGAAGAATTTTAGATATTCCAGTAAAAATTCCAAATGCTAAAGTTTTTGGGTGATAATACAAGTTTGAATTAAAAACGTTTAAGCCCAAATCATTTGAAAATTTCCATTTGGTTCATAATGCTTTGTTTCAAGGGTCATGTACACACATTCTTTTTCTGTGAATATGTTAATTTCCTTTTTTTTTTTCTAAAATAGGCTGAATAACCAAATTTCCCTAATAAGCCTTAGTGAGAAATGGCTAATGAAATAAGACAGTGCCGTGCTATGCAACTGCTTAATAGAAATATTTTTCTTATTAAAATATCTATATTGAATTCTCTTTTATGTTCAAGAATTCTTGCCTCATTCTGTCAGACTACTCCACACTATTCTCATTATCTCTCAGACCAACCCTGTGAGATTTTAAAGTGGCAAGCATTACGATTTTATTTCAGTAATGGGAGAAACTGAGGCAAAGAGAATATAAGTGCATCACACAGCATGTCGGTGGCAGGCCTGGGAACAAAACCACGTTCTTTAATTTTCCTGCCAAAAGCATACTCTCAAAAACTGAAGAAATTGCTTTGTCTCCAAAATAAAATGGGGGAGAAGAAAAATCATACAGTAGTACAATATCGCACTTGCTAGATGTCTTGTGGCCTAATTAGTGTTTCTGAAAAATGAGGTTTATTCAGTGATAATAATACATTTATTCTTTAACAACTTGTTAGAAAATTTCAAATGCTTGGATGAAGAATAACTGCAAAACAATAGATTATGAGAGAAAGGCACATATAGAATGCATATATTATCTTCAGTTACTTAATCTTTATGTCTCAAGCTACATATCATCGTTTTCTAAATTAATTGAATTATTTTCCCCAACCCTTCTCAAACATACACACACACACACACAATTCCTTTGCTCAAGAAAACATGGTAGTTCTAACTAGTAAAGGATTTTTTTTTTTTTTTGAGTTGGAGTCTCGCTCTGTCGCCCAGACTGGAGTGAAGTGGCCGCTCTCGGCCACCGCAGCCTTGACCCGCTGGGCTCCAGCGATCCTTCCACCTCAGCCTTCCGAGGAGCCAGAATTACAGGCACGCGCTACCTGCCCGGCTGATTTTTTGATTTATTGTAGGGATGAGGTCTCGCCAACTTGCCCAGGTGGGTCTTGAATCCGTGGGCTCAGGTAATCCACTCACCTCAGCCTCCCAAAGCACGAGATTACAGGCTGAGATTAATTTTGCTTATGGACAAGCGAAAAGACATCTTCACAAAATGATCAACATACAGAAGTTAAGGAACTTAACATAGTTTGTATTTAAGTGCAAAATATAATGTCTGAGATGTACAGTTTCTGTTTGATGCTTTATGTGACAGTATTTCTGCAGATAGATCTTGGGTAAAAATATGTTAATACAGCATTATGAGCTGTTCACTTAATAAAAGTTGTCTTGCCCTGCTGGGCATTAATAACATGGATGATAAAAGAGTTCCCTTAAAGCCTTTCTTCAGAGATTAATTGCCTATATTTCCCATATTTTTCAGAGCCCAAAGCCAAAAATCCTCATACTTGATAAACATATGAACTGCAGTAGTGTTTGCAGAAACTCTTTCACAATAAACATATGCAATTCTTTCCAGTTTCCTTCTACTTCTTTATTTATGCACAGCTCAATATTGTTTCTGCAAAACTTCTTGGGTTCATCTCTTCCTCCTCGAAAAGCAGTTATACTTTATTTAATCAGCATCTCTGAAGCATTTTTACTTTCTTACTCTTGCTACTTTGTTATGAGGTTCTGCTTTCTGCTTAGCAAATAATTGTGTTACTTAGTATTTTAAATTTTATCAAATGTTTTATTATTATCTATGTAAATTGAAATATGATAGAATACATTATTTTTAGCTGAACTTTTTATATTCCTTATACAAATGGTGGTTGCATTTCCTGACTTCTTCTGGTATCATCAGATACAAACTCTTGTTGAGATCTGACATTCATTTTTAATTAATTTTGTTTACTTGTTTAACAATGAGAACTAATTTGCACTTACATAATTCAGATTTTGAGAATACTTAACATATAATAAATTGAGTTTGTACTTACAAGAGTTTTTCTTTCTTACTTAGTAGCACAAACTAGTGTCTGTAACCTTACCCATCATATGACAGAGATAGCAAGCATCAGACAAATGGTTCTTAAGCTCAATTACCATTAGAGTCACTTTTAACTCTGACATAAAATAATAATCCAGGCATCTTTTTTATATCCCCCGAGACAGTTTTATAAAACTAATATTACTCAAAGTAGAACGCCTTGGAATATCTGAAATTTAGTCAAATATCTTTTTGCAGAGTTATATTGAGACTTAACAGAAACATACCACACATACAGCAAATGTTAACTAGGAAAATACCATAGGCACTGAACAATTCTGGAAAGCCTCAGGCTCTGACTATTTACACTAGTTTCTTGATTAATCACCTTTAATACATTAGACATCTCTGTCCCAAACAGAACAAGATCTGTAGCTTTCACCGATATCCAGGGCTTGTTTGATTGGTTTTCTGTTGGCAAACAAGCTTTTACTAAAAGAACTGAACTTAGCTTCTTTGATTTGTGTTTGCTGTTTTTTTACTAAAGATTTTATTTCCATTGATTTGAAATGGTGTATGAATATCCAATCCAAATTTTATTTTTTATTTTTTTAAGTTGGAGTCTCACTCTGTTTCCCAGACTGGAGTGCAGTGGCATGATCACAGCTCACAGCAGCCCTGACCATCAGGGGCAATCCATCCTTCTGCCTCAGTCTCCTGAGTAGCTGGCTATAGGTGTGCACCATCATGTCTGGCTATTTTTTTTTTTTTTTCTTTTGTAGGGAGGAGGCTTGCTGTGTTGACTAGACTAATCTTGAACCCCTGAGCTCAACCTGTCCTCTCTCTTCTGTCTCCTAAAGTGCTGGAATTACAGGCATGAGCCACCACACCTGGCCAAGATCCTTAGATATTGATGCCCAGTGGCCACAGCATCTTCTCATGTACTGGACACTCCCTTTCCCTTCCAAACCCAATTCTTCCTACTGCTGTCATCTGCCTATAAAGAATTCACTAAGTCCCAATTCTCCTGGATGCTATTAGAAGATCAAGGTTAGCACGTGAGAACAAGAACCAGAAGAAGTGATAATTATGAGCTGGCACTGGGAAGAGCAGGTGAGAAACACAGGTGTTGGAAATAGTGGAAAAATGGAGCACCAAAATTTAATGTGGATTCAGTTAATGGTGGAACATTTGAAATTTTTTAGAGAGATTTTTTAAAAAGGAGTTGAACGTGTTTTGCAATGTAGAATGAATCAAATCTTTGAACTTTTACAAGAGAGACAGAAATCAAAATTCAAATTAATTTTATTTGGTTCTGGCTGATAGAATATTGTTTATTGAATTTGAGTAATTATCCATATATTGGGAGCAATTGTTTGGGATTTAACAAATAAGGTAATTTACTGCACCTCATGTGCAGTAAATTACCTTATTTGTTAAATCTATAAAAAATATATAATAAAATATAATATATAAAATATTAATATAATATGTATTAAATATATAAAAATATATAAATAAATATATATGATGTGTAGTAAATTCTCTTATATATGTGAACCAAAAACTAATTTTTTTTTTTTGAGTTGGAGTCTCATTCTGTCGCCCAGACTGGAGTGCAGTGGCCGCTCCTGGCCACCGCAGCCTCGACCTGCTGGGATCCGGCGATCCTTCCGCCTCAGCCTTCCGAGTAGCTGGAACTACAGGTGTGCGCTACCATGCTCGGCTAATTTATTTATTTATTTTTTATTGTAGAGATGAGGTCTCGCCAAGTTGCCCAGGAGGGTCTCAAACCCGCGGGCTCAGGCAATCCACTCACCTCAGCCTCCCAAAGGTGCGGAATTACAGGCTGAGCCACCGAGCCCGGCTCAAAAACTAATTTTTACAATGATCATCAACCTGCTGTTAAGCAAGTTGTGCAAATTGATTAAAAAAAAGATCATAATGGTTCTTGGAATATGACAACATTCTCAGAGAAAATGTCGGAAATTTCTTTGAATTACACTTTTGGAGGACAATGAGATAATCAGAAATGCATGCTCCAAAAAAATGAAACTTATGAGACTCATTATATGAAGAAACTCTGATATAATCTCTCACAAAATGTAAAATTGACATTTGTTTTCAACCCTTCCTCAGTGGACTCTCATCTTCATTGAAGGTCTAATCCTACTGCATGTCTATATAACAAAGTTAAATTCTTTGTACCACATCCCTTCAGAGAACAGATACATTGAGTACTTAAGTACTGTTGCAAGATTTCCAATGAATTTCAACCAGAAGAGGTTAATGCAGTCACAAGATTAAGAAGGAAATAGGTGATGGAAAGAGAAAATAAAAGATTGGTACCAGGCCCCTGACATACATGTTTCATTTCTCTCTCTCTCTCTCTCTCTCTCTTTCTCTCTCACAAATACACACACACACACACACACGTATACACACACCCACACATATTCAGACACACACACACACATCTGGCAGAATTCATTAGCATTAACTTGCCCTGTTATTGAATCTGTACAACTCAACTCTATCTGTTTTCTCTCTCTCCTCATAGTTCTTGAATGACCTTTATTGATAAATGTGACAGGTTTTATAAATACCTATATCTTATTTATTTATGGCTACTTCCTTGCTGACAAATTTCCACTGTTGTTCTAAGTTGCTGTCTGCCTATCCCTAGGTAAAATGGTCTATAGCCAAATGATAATCTTGTTACAGATTTGTCCACTTTGCTGTCTGTTTTACCAATGATCTCTGAAAAGGGGGCGGCGGCATATTTTTCTGTGAAGCTTTTACTTGGGTTAAAAAAAAGAAGAAGAAGAACGGTTTCTGCTGGTACTGTCCTTCCCAATGTAATCGTGCATTAAATATAGAAATGATGATGGTCTGGCTGAAACTAGAGCACCCATCCTGCAACCTCAAGATCAGAAGCAGGACGAAAGCCAATAAGTTAGTGATGGTCTAGCTTGGTTCCCCGATTGTATCTGTGATGAGGTGAAGTAATGCCAAGATCTATTTACTTTTGCAATGTTTACTATGTGAGAAACATAAACTCCAATTTATTTCAGTCACTGTTATAGGGTTTTGTATACCTTGCTGTTGAAAACACTGTTAACTGATACATTGTAGCTTACAGAGTAACCCACCATCTCTCCACCAAAGATTAGGTGAGCCATGAAACTAATATCCAGTGAACTTTGCAGTTAAAAAAAAGTTACAGACTATGAAGTGGCTATTTTTATTCTGAAATCATAGATAAATAAGCTAATAATTTAAAGGAGCTAATTAATTTTGTGATGCGAATATTGCAAAACAAAAGAAAGATTTAAATCTAGGTTTTTCTGTGCCATTTCAACTCTACCACTCTTTCTATAAACAACTTGGGATATTGACAGATAACTTTATTGATTGTTTTGTTTGCAAAGAAATTGTGTTGGGTATAAAATTTACAAGCTCTTAAAGTTAAAAAAGGGAAATATTAGACTGTGTAGACTGTGACTTCCTGGCAAGCAGGCATAAATTATATTTCTTTTTATATCTTTACTGTGTATACGTGGTGGACAATCAAACTATGATGAACAGTGTATTAGTTTTCTATTGCTCCTGTAACACAGTCTATTACCTACTATAAACAGAGCCCAAGTGTCAGCAGGGGAATTTCCTTCTGTAGGCTATGAGAGGAGAGATCACTTACTTGCCTGTTTCATTGTCTTGAGGCTGTTTCCATTCTTTGGTTGATGGTTACTTTGTTGATCATGCCAATGTCTTTCTTTTAGTATCATATCTACTTCTAACCTGGTTTCCCTCCCCCCGCCTTCCTCTCATAAAAACCCTTGTGATTACATTGAACCTCTGCAAAAAATCTGAGATAACCTCCCCATCTCAGATCCTGAAATGTACCACCTCTACCATGTCCCTTCTGTCAAGTAAGGAAAAAAATAACAAATTCTAAGGATTAAGACATGGACATCTTTGGAGAATCTTCATTCAGCCTCTCCCAAATAGATAAACATAAAAATGAATACAAGAGCAAATTAAGGCTGTGACATAAAATGACTCTGTTCTCAGTACATAGACATAACAGTTCTCTCCTGCTTGCCACCATGTGACTTTAACTCAACTATTACTCACCAACACAGTGTCATCTCTCTAAGGCAGTGAAAGGATGAGCTACAAAAATGAGAAAAAGGCTCCAGCTGATGTCAAGCTCAGGCATAACCTGTAAGAATTTCTTCTGCACAGCACCAAATCAGAGATTATCCAGTGTGACATTATCCCATCTGAGTTCTCTGCCCTCTAATTGAAATATTTAGACCATTTACGTTATTGCAATAATTTATTTGGGGCAAGCTGAATGTATCATCTTTCTGTTTAGTTTCTATTTATCCTTCTGCTGTTTGTTTTCTCATCTCTTCTTGCTTTTTTTTTTACGATGTAGTATTGTGGTGTTTTTTTGTCTGTATTATACATATGCATATGTTTTCATCCATATATATTTTCATTCATGGCTCCTGGCTCATAACTCCTATAGCTTTGTTATTTCCTAAGTGACTAAAACAATATGAGTGTCTTTTGTTAAAGTATTTGTCCTTTTTGTCCTTGGTTCCTGAAGCTGTTTTGGAACAGCTTTAGAGCAATAAAGATGAAAGACAGTATTTTGTTATAATGTCAGGACATTTTGGGCCTCAGAAGCAGTTCTCCTGCCTTCTTTCACCTGCTGTTTTTTTTTTCTCCCCAAGGCAGGACACGGAAACTAAAAATACACTCTAATCTTCCCCTGCTTTCTGTCTTGGAGTTGGCAATAAAGAAATTCTTTGACCTACCTTGCCTGAAAGCAGGTCACAAAAGGGGTCCAGTCTGTACTCAGGAGGAAAGAATGTGACATGGAGAGGCCAAGAAGAATCTGAGCAGACAGGCCTTGCTAAGTTCCTCCATTCAATCTGCTAGTATTAGAGCATACCCTTTTTGTCCAATCGCATTTCTTTATGATTTCTTCATGCTCCAACCATGTCCAGCCAATGAAGTCTCCATAAAAGATCTAGGAGGACTACTAGTAAGGAGAGATTCTGAAGAGCTGAACCTGTGGAGACTTCTGAAGCATGGCACCCCCGGGGAGGGCAGGGATGTTCTGTGCCCCTTCCTCCTTGGTAATGTTGACATAATGATATGTGATCGTACTGTCTGAAAATGGAGTCCCTCACATCAAGTAGCATTGAACCCACAGTGAAGTGACTTCCCCACTCCAAGTGATAGACATACATGCAATAGACTGGTGATCAGATAGCACCTGTGGTTGCTCAGCGCTACCTGAGACCTGAAACAATCTGATGGAAAGTGAAAGGTGGCTGAGATCATGAGAATGTACATATCAGAGGAGGATCATAAAGGCAGCAAAAGCCTGGTCTTGTCTGAGATGTCGTCAGAAGCTCTGCTGGTGAGAACTCTGAGGCCTTCTCCCAACTTGGCAGCTGCCACGGGAGGCTCTACTTAAGAGAAACAATGACACCACTTTCATGATTATGTCCCCAAGATATTAAACTATCTTGTCAAGGATGCTTGAATAGACTTGACAAAAGGAAGTGCTGTCTTCTTCTGAAATAAAGAGCAGGTTTGATTTCTGTCTCGTATAATACAAATACGGTCTTCTTCCAGGGCAAAATTTTGGACAGGGTGTCCTCCAGTCTTTTTAAAAAGATTGATATTTCTTTAGCTTTTGGTTTCTTGGCTGTGACATAAGCCCACTATATATGCAGCTTCCATCAGGGCCCACCAGGATGACCCCTGGGGGACACGGGAGCATGGAAAGAGGTCATGAATGTGAAGCTCATGGTAATTGCTTCATCATGACTAATAAATCCTTTGTCTCTGACTCAGGAGTCTCATGTCTTCTACCAGCGTTCAGAGAACTGTGGAAAACTAACCTGTTAATTCAAAAGTAGGGTAAAATGGCTGATTCTTCACATTCCTTGACACTAAGTTGCTACTTACACATTTAATTCCTTATTTCTAATTATTGAATAATAGTTCATAGAGCCCGTCCATTACATTTTACTCTTCCATTCTCTCAGTAATATAGACTCAGCTCCCTTTAAATTCCCATGCAATATATAATACTGTATGAGTAACTTTATATATGTCTCTTTGTGAATTTGTCAGAAAATAATTGTGTTTATTTGCTTGTTTGTTTGTCTGAGGAGGTTGTTACATACCCAAGAGTAGGACTGATATAAGTATATACACACTTATTTGTGTATTAGTGCCAAAATGCTCTCCAGAAAGACTGCCTCAGTTTATACTCTCACTTGCTATTCATGTACATAGCACCTTCAACATTTGGCATTATCTTGTTTTCTGTTTTTTGGCAATATAGCAACTGAAAGTTATATATCATTTTAATTTTAATTTGCATTTCTCCTTACTAATAATTTTGGGCATCTCTTCATTTGCTTCTTAGCTTTTCAGATTTTCTCTTTAAATTGCTGGACACATCTTTTTCTCATGTTCCTGTATATTTTTCTCTCCTCTCTTTTTAAATTTTATACATTTAAAAAATATATTTTAGTACTAAAATCTTGTGAGTTTAACATTTTCAAATAACTTGTAATCACTAAATTGTCTGCTATCTTTTTTCATATCCTTCATTTTGGATCTATAGCATTTATTAGGATGCATTTCATCAATAATTTCACTTCTGGCTTTCGTTTTTTTTTTTTTTGAATTGTAGTCTCACTCTGTCACCCAGACTGGAGTGCAGTGGCATGCCCTGGCCACCACAGTCTCAACCTGCTGGGCTCCAGCGATCCTTCCACCTCAGCCTTCCAAGTAGCTGGAACTACAGGTGTGTGCTACCACACCAGGCTAATTTTTGATTTATTGTAGAGATGAGGTCTCACCAAGTTGCCCAGGTGGGTCTCAAACCCGCCGGTTCAGGCAATCCACTCACCTCGGCCTCCCACAGCGCTGGGATTACAGGCTGAGCCACCAAGCCTGGCTGGCTTTTGATCTTGAGGTTTGAAGAATTCACTGCTTATGTCTTGGTCCTAAAAATATTTTCCTATATAACTTTATAGGTGTTTTTTAGGCTGTAGCTTTTTTGCAGGTTTTTTTTTTTTAATGATATGAGTTCCAATTTCTGAAAATAAAAAATAGTTTTTTCAGGCTTATTCCTGTGTAATTAGAGTTTGGTAGCAGATTACTCTCCAGTGTGCATATTATTTTTCTTAATATTTTAATATTAATTGCTATCTTATTTTAATAAGTATCTTAATATATGTAAGCACCTACATTAAACTCAAATCTAAACTTATTTGTTTAGAATTCATTCTTAGTTCATTTGATTTGATAACTATATTTGAAAAAAATTGTCCCTTTCCATAACAAATAAGGCAAAATAAGCTTTTACTGAATATGTCTATGGATATATCATAATTTATGACACAAGGAAAATATTTAAGAAGAATTGTAATACCTCTCACTTTCCTGGAATTCTTCCCATAAAGTCTTGGCTTCAGCCTGTAGGTAAAATTTCTTAGGTCTCCCTTTAACCATGAAAATCTGGGGCCATGAAGATAATGTTTGAGTATTGATTTCCATACTTTTCGATAGAGGATAGCTACATGTGATGTTTGGCTTGCCTCTGTCTCATTTTTTTCTGAAATTTTTCTCTAAATTTGATCAAAATAATCAAATTATAAACTGTTACAAGGGAGGCATTCTTTTTTCCCTAAGACCCAAAATAAACACATTTTTATACTCAGCTAGACTATCCACCCCCCAACAGTTTAGTAATTCTGCTTAGAATGTAAATTTTTTTAGCCCAAAGGGATTAATTGAAGTGTCACCCTTCACTTGGTCAAATTGTTTGGAAAAGGAAGTACTGAAATATTACCTCCTAGGTTACACAAGTCTGTATCATGATTTGATCATTAGTTCATAATAACAGAAACCATTCATTATTCACTAAAAGGGGGAAAACATGCAATTGACTTGAAATAGAAAAGGAAAGGTATTTTGTAATGGCTGCTTGAGTTAATCTACCCTCCTTCAGTTGGGGAGACTTCCTTAGTAGCAACCAATAACTCCTGAAAGAAGAACTTAGGAACCAGAGGGAAATCTGATGCTCTGAAGCCATTTCTACTGGAGTAGTACCATTACTTGCAGTAAAGACAGCTATTTAATATAAATGATCTAACAACAAGCAGAAGGAACACACCTAGCAACCCATGTTGGGGTCAGTTTAGTTTGGGGGAATCTCTCAGGCAAGTATATTTCTTATTCAACTTTGTTCACTCTGATGCCACATTACATGGCATTGGAATGGTGTGTAAACAACTCAAATGGTCTACTGATAATGTTTAGTGGAGCTTTCGAGATTTTTACCTCTTTGGAGCAACTTTATAGCAGTTTTTCTCTCAAAAGCAATGAGATCTGAATGTTAGACTACGCCATGAAGTATACTACTGGGTCATTGCTTATCTACAACGTTATCAATTGTATGGAGCATACTGAAATAACAAAGGTAGGCAAGCTTAAATACTAAGATCTAGCATTGTTTTAATTAGAATGTTTGACAAAAGGTTGAGCCTCTCCTTTGGCCCCGTTTTGATCATATTTCTTCATATCTACATTGAAAGCAATGTTGCTACTTATCTACAAATGTGCTCACTTGGGTAGTTGAATTAAGATGCAAAGGAGGGAAGAAAGAAGAAGGAGGAGAATTTCAGGTTAAGGCACATACAGAAAGTGACCTGAAAAGAAGCAGAATATGCCATTGAGGCTGAAAGGGAGACTGGAGGGATTAGGGCAATGGTTTGCATATCTTGACCAGAGTTAGGGTGTCTTTAGAAGTGTGGTAGAGGATATTTAGAGTATTATCTTATGAAAGTATGGACAAGTCAAAATGAAACAGGCCTTGAAGAATAAGTGTATGATTTTGAGCAGGCAGATGATTTAAAAGAGCTACATTTGAGAAGCTTAATTTGGCAGTTGACTGTTGCATGAGTTTATGTGAGTAAAACAGGAAGCAAGAAGACCCTTTGGCAGGCAGTTGGAGGTGTCCAGCTGGGAGGGCAGAAGTAATGATGGCAGTGAAAATGGAAATAAAGGGATGACAGATGCTATGGAATCTGGAAATTCTCAAATGAAGGCAAAAAGAGAGAAGCGTTTTTGATGACTTTTAGGTTTTAAACCTGAGTTGCTGAGAATGCAGTGGCTCTATGAAAAAGAATTAGAAAGTCAGAACTATTTTTATAAGTAAGGGGTGAAATCTGATTTCGTATTCACAGTGTTTATTGTGGTGATAAAATATCTGATGGTAGGTGCTTCATTGGCCTCTAAAGAAGAGAACGACAGGAAAATAGAATGAATGCACTAGGGCTAAAAACTAAATAAACACTAGCTTAGAGTTAATTAATATGGGAACAAGGGTAAATTTGTTAAGGAAAAGGGAAGAAGTAAAGATGCTCCTTGCAAAATGCCTTCATTTAGAGTAAAACATCTCTGTGTCCCATCTTGTGATAGAGACATAGTCTCATAAAACCTTTTGCCACTGAACACAAGAGGGAAGTGATATTTACCAATCACAAGACATTCTACCGGTCAAATCCAGTAGATTTCAATGGTGGATACAGTCAGTTTTTAGCCATGAAAATTATTTTTAATAGTGAAATTGCTTTAGAGTTGGGGATATCTGCATTTTTTTAATGAAAAAGAGAAATCAAATGAGTGACTCAGATGTGAAATAAATTTGAACCATCAAAAAATTTGTATCATCCAAGCTATAAATTAATTTCTCTCTTTATTCTTGGAAGCTTGATATGCTCTACTAGATGACACCATTGTTGTGAGGTAGTAGGTTACTTAGCAGATAACAGAATATGATATTCAGCAATCTCATATCATTTTTATTTAGAACTAGTTATATGAAATTCAGTTTCAACAAGAATGCGGCCATTTGGCACTCAGAATGAATAATCCAAGACCAACTGTAGAAATTGTTTCTGCTATTTAATCAGCACACATTTCCTAATTAAATATTTGTTCTATTTCAAATACTCTTACAAGCCATAGCAGTAATTCTCAAGCTTTTGTTGGTGGTAAATCACCTCCTTAACATCTTGAAAATTCAGAGTTATAGTATTAAAAACTATTTTTTTCTGATTCAGTAATGTTGACTTAGAGGTCAGAGAGGGACCCATAATTCTACATATTTAATGTTTATCCCTGATGATTCTGATACAAATTATCTATAGAAAGCACTGACTTAAGAACATGAAGCCAAATAAAGCTCAAATTCTGTGTTGGGTACCCAGAATGGGGTTCCTACATCATCTAAGGTCTATAGAATGTGATTCTATAGAAACATGTGTATAAAAGTATGCAAGTGGTAGCAGCAGCGATATTTACAATTGGTAGCAAGAAGAACAAGAGGAAGGCATTCCCAATTATTTTCAGTGTGATCTCACAAGAGATTCCCGTGTTCGTCTTGCACATGCATATCCTGACTGAAGATCAAGGTGAAAGGTACACTAAGCAAAGTAAACAGCATGGCCAGAACATAAAAATATAAAGCAATGCAGTACAGTCATTTAATTGGGGTTAGGGCAAAAGATGAAATATGTCATTCCGAGAAGTATAATTCATTACAGGAAGAAGATATTCATCCTGTAGGCGTGGGAAGCAACTGAAGACTTGGAGGTAACGTAGAGACATTATTAGGGCTGTGTTTCCAAAAGCTTGCTGGCCACAGAATAAGGGAAAAGGGACTGGGAGGAGATGGAATCTAGACAAGAAGCCATTGTGGTTTTAAAATATCTGAATGCCAAGACTGGATTTTTGTTGAGAACAAATGTAAGATTATGAGCATGTTTATTTCCACACAAAGATAAAACAACAAATGATTTGCTTTAGGACTTCTGATTTAAAAAAAATACTTCTCAAACTTATTTAAAAATTTGCTTTCAAATAATGACTTTTCCCCCAACAAAACCTTACACAGAGTTATAAAGTTAAAACAGATAACGATGAAGCCCCTCGACTTCTTTTATTTTTTTATTTGTTTATTTGTTTTTATTTTAAAGATGTGGCATACAATTCAGGATTAAGTATACAAGCGGTCATCATACAGGTAAAGTGTGGGTCTCCCTTTGGTCCCCACTTTGCCTGGTTTGAGATCAGATACCCTTTTTGATGTTCTGTGCACCCCTTTCCCTCTCCTGGCAGTTTTTGGCTACTTCCAATCCCTTTCTTATAGTATTATGGTAAATGTTCAGGGTCTGCTTATGAGTGAGAACATGTGGTACTCTGTTTTTGTTTCTGTGATAGATCACTGAGTATTATAGATTCTAATTATTCCATCCAAGTTGCTGCAAAGTACATATGTTTGTCCTTCTTCATGGTTGTGTAATATTCCATCATGTATGTCTTCCACTTTTTAAAAAAAATCCAGTCCAGTTTCGATGGGCAGCATGGTTGGTTCCATGTTTTTGTTATTGTCAATAGTGCCGCCATAAACATGCATGTGCAGGTATCTTTTCTGTAGAATACTTTGAGTTCCTCCAGGTATATTCCCAGTAGGGGGATTGCTGGATCATATGGAAGGTCAATTTCTAGTTCTTTTAGAAATCGCCACACTGTTTTCCATACACTATAGTTGGTCCCATGTTTTTGTTATTGGTTGGTTCCATGTTTTTGTTATCGTAAATAGTGCTGCCATAAACATGCGTGTGCAGCTATCTTTTCTGCAGAATGATTTGGGTTACTCCGGGTATATTCCCAGTAGGGGGATTGCTGGATCATATGGAAGGTCAATTTCTAGTTCTTTTAGAAATCGCCACGCTGTCTTCCATACACTCAACTTCTGGTGGGTATTGTAGAAGGTAAAGGAAATACTCTTTCCCAATGGACTTCTCTTTTCATCTCATGTCCTGACATGTCTCTTTAGAAAATTCCAGGCATTTGAAACTGCCTTTTAGTGCTTCTGCCATTTTTAGTTTCACCTCTTTCACATTGGCAAAACATTTTCTTCCCTCTGAGGACTTTTTCATCTGGGGAAACAACCAAAAAAGTTGTCAGGGCAAGATCAGGTGAATAGGGAGGGTAGGGCATGAGGGTCATGCTATCTTTGGGGCCAAAAACAGCTGAACACTCAGTGTGAGGTGGGCGGGTTCCCTTGTGAATCACCCATCAAGAAATGAGCAGGCGTGCTGAAATAATCTCCGAAAAAATTAACTGAAGTAGAACACAGCCTCTCACAAAAACAATTGCTGGCCCACCGGTGCTGATGGGTTCTTAGAACACCTACCTAGCAAGCAAAGCCTGTACTACAAGCCCGTTCTCCAAAAGATAATTCTGGATTTGGGGGGAATCCCTCCCTTATATGTATAAAATTTTCCACATAAGATGTCACATATAAGGTTGATAGCAGAGGTATGGTATTGTTAACAGTTTTCATGAAGTTTATACACCACAACTCTTACACCAACTTATTTTTATATTTCAAAATGGACTGAATTATGATGAAAATATTGTGTGTGTTTCCATGCCTTTATTATATTTAATAAATATAGATTCCACTAGCTCCACTCTCAGAAACAAATCACTACGATTTTCTTTTAAGCCTCAGTCTTTTTCGTCTTCCTGTGTAACACTTTGCAATAATAGCCTCATCATTCTCAACTCTTTTGGTATTTATTGCAAAGACATTAATTCTGATGGACTCATTTAGTATTAATGTGGATGTCATAAGTACTTCAGTAGAAAAAGGATTTCTCCTGGAATTCAGCATTAATTAGCCAGGTCATTACTTCAAAGTGTTACTATTTCCTTTCAGAACAGCATACTCCTTCCTGCAAAGTACATCAAGGCTCTTTCTGTTAGAAGGGGCACTTCCAAGTACTTGAATCTATTCAGAGAAAGTTGCGAAAGTGAACAGGATACAATAGACAAGGTGTGGTAATTACTAGACAACTGATTAATAGAAAACTGATGTTTTAATTGAGCTTGTGTGGTCCCTGAAATAGCTTGAATTGAATAAGGGATTTGATTGCACTTTAAATTTCTCTGGAGCATAAAGAAGCAATCGCATCGAATAAAAGGCTCAAATAAGTCCTTTAATTTTTCACGGAAAGTTTAAAACATACACACATTGAAGACCATAGCAATTGGTGCATTAATCGGGGACTATCTTGGGCTAAAAACGCTTTATATTTATAATTCAAGTTATTTTTAATGCTAAAAGTGTTTTTTTTTTAATGTTGCGGTGCTCTTCTGAAAAAAATACAAATTTCTTATGTTATTGTTATTTTATTCGTTATCTTAATCTGCTTTTCATTATGTAAGCATAGTTATTTTTGCATGCATTCATAGTGCCAAGGTCAGCTTATTATTCATCAAAGTAAGCAGGAAGTTTAAGTGTCTTAACTACAGTACTAGGATGTCTACCATATCACGTATAGGTGTAAAATGGATTGACTTGACAAAATGGAAAATTATTTTAGATGCATACCAGTGGAAGAGTGAATTCAGTCTTTCCTCCAGTGACCTCTCTGTGACTCATTCTCTAAACATGATGGCATTGCAGAAAATGTCTTTTTATTCTGAGCTTTATTCAAAGGCGCTATTTTACTGCCTCAGGAATGACATTCAGATTCCATATTTAACTGTAAAGATTACAGCTTTAGCCTCAAAATAATCCCAGGGATTGTCTTCCTAAAATTATCTGCATCAGGCCTACTTGATGCAAGATTGTCAATGATCATAATTAAAGGAACTGATCAATTCTAACAAAGGGTAGGTATTCCTTTTACGCTAGAAAAATGTCAAAGTCAATGTCTAAATCAACTGAAGGCAGTATTTAAACTTCCTAGCAAATTTCCTAATGGATAAACTGAAAGACTATCTGATATTATTTATTTATTTATTTATTTATTTATTTTGAGTTGGAGTCTCAATCTGTCACCCAGACTGGAGTGCAGTGGCATGCTCCCGGCCACTGCAGCCTCGACCTGCTGGGCTCCGGTGATCCTTCCGCCTCAGCTTCCAAGTAGCTGGAACTACAGGCGTGTGCTACCATGCCCGGCTAATTTTTTTGATATATTGTAGAGATGGGGTCTTGCCAAATTGGCCAGGTGAGTCTCGAACCCATGGGCTCAGGCAATTCACTCACCTCGGCCTCCCAAAGCGTGGGATTACAGGCTGAGCCACCGAGCCCGGCCGTGATGCGGTAATTTAAACGCACCATCGTGCTGTTCATAGCAATTTCTCCCTTTTATACTTGAAGTACAGTTGCAGTTGGGCAAGTGTCACACATAATCAGATGTCATTCTAAAGTGCTGCAGTTCAGATTTGTGCCTATGCCTCCTGGGCTTCCCTAGTTAATACAGGAGTCCTCTCATTTGTGGGGGTCACTGTCCACGACCCCTTGCAGGTGTCTTAATCGAGGAGAGTACTGAACCCATAGTGTGTTTTCCTATACATATATATATATAATACAATTTAATGTATAAGTTAGGCACAGTAAATGATTAACAATAGTAAATAATAATCATATAGGACAGTTATAAAAAAATACTGTAGTAAAAGTTATATGAATGTGCTCTCTCTCAATGTCTCCTGGTACTGCATTCACTATTCTTGTGATAATGTGAGATGATATAGTGTCTACGTGACAAGATGGAGTGAGGTCCTAATAGTGTGAGGTTGCTATTGACTTTCTGATGATACGTTTTTGGATGATCCTGGATCATCGAGCCATGATGATGTGGATGGTTGGGTGTCAGGAGAGGACGATGAAGGCTAATAGGCAGGTAGCCTCTACACGGCCAGGATAAGCTGGACAAAAGGATAATTCATGTCCTAGGCAGGATGAGGCAGGACTGCATGAGATTTTATCACACAGAATGTTGTGAAATTGAAAACATATGAATTGTTTATTTCTGGAATTTTCCATTTAATATTTTCAGACTATGGTTGACTGGATAACTGGGAAAACTGAAACTATGGATAAGGGAGAACTACTGTATGCAACATCTGAAGTCATAATCACACCTTCCTTAATCTATAGAACAGTGAGAGACAGCTTGATGATGTGGTTTGTGATGCTTAGGTAAGACATCCCTTAATGCCTATCTTGCATGTCTGTGGCCAATGCCAGAAATCCATTCAATATATCATCTTTCTAGGCATATAATGAATGCATTAGTAACTCTATATATTCATTCAATGACATTTATTATGTGTCACACATTGCAGAAGGTAAAGAAAGCAGAGAGGTGTAGAGTAGACAGGTAAAGATGACGAGGCGTGGTAGTGTGCACCTGTAGTCCCAGCAACTCAGAAGGCTGAGGTGGGAGGATTGCTTGAGCCCAGGTGTTTGAGTCTAGCGTGGGCAACATGTGAAACCTGTCTCTAAAAAAAAAATTAAAAGCTTCTATGTAAAAAAAAAAAAAAACCCTACAGAGGAGAAATAAGTTCTACTACTGTAGGATGACAATAGTAAAAAATAATACCAGAGTGCCAAAAAAAGGTATACATGTTTTAAGAGATGTTATCTATGTATTACTTTTACTTTGCTGTAATCAGAAATATCTGGACACTGATGGTAACCACTTAAGCACCTCTTGTAATTGTAGAAGTCAAATGTGACTTGTATTCATCTTTTATTATTGGTATATATCGAGCATTACAATTTTAATACAGGTTTTTCCTTTCTAAAATGTGTATATAATTTTTGGTGCTTTCTGTATATTATATAGTTTAAAATAGCTACAAGGAAGATATTGTATTCCCAACACAAAGAAATTATAAACATTTGAGATGATAGATATGGTGATTACCTTGATCTGAACACTATGGATTGTATGTATCGGAATATCACTATGTACTCTGTAAATATATACAATTATTAGGTGACAATTAAAAAACAAAAATAATTAGATGCAGTTGCTTCCATCATGAAGTTCACAATTTAGTATACACATAGTCATAGAAGCATGAAAAAAAAATTAGAACTTGGAAAAAAGCCTGAGATGATAGTTGTGGCTAGAATGCAGAGTGTTTTATGGGGAGAATCTTGGTTGTAGATTTTGAAGGGCAGATTGCAGCCAGATAATGAATATTCTTATGTGTTCTATCAGTCAGAGCCTAGTCAGAGGACCCACAATAGATGTTTCAAAGAGGGAGTTTAATATAGGTGCTTGATCTCATAGGTATTGACGTTGAAGGACCAAAGAGGAACACTGAGGCAATCCTGACATTCAATGACAAAAAGGAGGTGTCACCCTAAGGACTGGCAGAACAAGGGAAAAGCTGGTGTTTTCAGAACCTAGAACTTAGAGGGCTCTCCAAGGTGAACTCAGGCTTCTGAGGAAGAGTCATGTCCCAGCTGCTTCTAGGACCTCCAAAGGGCAAAATGAGGCTGTTTCTGGGTATATAGAAGGAAGTTAGAACTGGTACCTACTGTTACTTCTGGACCAAAGTGCTGCTGCTGTGCAAGTGACACTGACAGGAAGCAAACAGGAGGATGTAAGCTCCTTCTCCTCCACCCACTAGATTTATAGTTTCTTATAGTGTTTTCTAAATACTTAGCAGAAACTAGAGAAATGCAGTTGGCAAAAGAATCTGGGAAACATGGTATACAGAGTCACAGCCCAGAATCACAGAAGAGTTTAAAAGGGTTTATTTGGAGCTGAGAATCAATAGCAAAGTAACTAGCCCCTTGGCAACAGGAAAGCTTGAGGAATCTACTTTGTAGAAAATGGGATTCATCAAAAGTTTCTCAGCAAGAGTGAGACATTATCTTGGCATAGGTACAGAGGTCAATTCAGTTGAGAGATGAGACCCTAAGGTAGGGAGGTGAGTTAGGAAGCTGTGGCAGATCACATTTTCCAACACACAGTATCTCTCTTTCCATAAACTCCTCTTCCATTGTGACCTTGCCACTTATCCAGTTGAAAGATAGCATCTATTTTCTCTCCTCTTGAATTGGGTATGTTTATGACTAGAGAGGATGTGTGATTTTTGAGGTTAGTCAGTGAGAGACTATAGCTTTTTCTTAGTGTTCTTTAAAATACTTAACATTCAGAACTGGTCACCATGTTGTGAGGAAGCCTAACTAGCCATAGAAAAGACTAGGTGTGAGCATTCTAGTTGACAGCCATCAGGTAGAAGTCAGTGAGCAATATTGGAGTCACATTGTGGGCAGAAGGTGAATGAGCTCACCTTGTAAAGAATAGAATGAGGAAAAAAGGGAGCAAGGACAGAACTCTGGGGGAAATTAACATTGAAAAAGGCAAGGGATAATCAGAGAGTTATGAGGAGAACCAAGAAGTTGTCTTGCTGAACTCACCAATGAAAAGAATTTCAGAGCTGGGCTTGATGACTCATACCTGTAATCCCAGCACTTTGGGAGGTAGAGGCGGGAGGATTGCTTGAACCCAGGGATTCGAGACCAGCCTGGGCAACATGGTGAGACCTTGTCTCTACAATAAATCAAAAATTAGCTGGGCATGGTGGCGCATGCCTGAAGTTCCAGCTACTTGGAAGGCTGAGGTGAAAGGATTGCCTGAGCCCAGCAGGTTGTGACTGTGGTGGCCCTGAGCAGCATGCCACTGCACTTCAGCCTGGAAGACAGAGTGACACTCTGTCTCAAAAAAAAAAAAAGAATTTCAGGAAAGATGGAGTTGTAAAACATGCTAAATTCTGCAAAGATATAGATAGAACAAGAAATAGATCATACATTAGCTTCCTAGGGCTGCTGTAAGAAAGGACCACAAACGGGTGACTTAGAACAATAGAAACTTATTCTCTCATGTTATGGAGGCTAGAAGTCCATAATCAAAGTATCAGCAGGACCTTTTTCCTTCTAAAGGCTCTTGGGAATCAATTTTCCTTGCCTCTTCTTGCTTATAGTAGTAGCCACCAACCCTTTGTGTTCCCTGGCTTGTAGACACATTGCTACAGTCTCACTTCCATTGTCCATGGTGTTTTCCCTGTGTGCCCTCATTGTCTCTTCTTTTTAAAATGAAGACATCAGTCATATTGGATTAGGTCCTACCCTAATGATTTCATCTTGACTTGATGACATCTGCAAGAACCCTAATTCCAAATCAGGTCATGCTCACAGGCTGTGAGTAGATGTGCATTTTGGGGGGACACATTCAACCTAATATAGACCATCTTTGGAGATGATTAGAGAGAGAGCAGTCTTCATGAGTGACGTGGGTGGATGCAGATGGCTTGGGTAAGAAGGGGTAGAAGATGGAGTGTGTGGGCAGCTTTTTGAAGCACCTGGACAGTGGAGAGAAGAGCAGACAGAGCTTGGGGGTGAGGGGAGGCAAGTCAAGTCAAGGTTTTCCCTTTTCCTTTTCCTTTTGGATGAGAGCAACTGGGGCAAGTTTATAGACTAGGGCGTGAGTTCAATTGACAGAGAAAGAATCAGGGTTTGAGTGTGAGGAAGGACAATGGATGGATCTGGGTCTGGGAGAGGGAGGACTTCATGTGATCCTGCTCAAGGTTGGAGGAGTTAATTTGGAAGGAGAATCTACAGCCTTGGATGGAGACATCAGCTTGAGTGCCACATAGCTACAGACCGAGGAGCAGATGGAGCCGGACAGGCTGCAGTCACACAGGAGCTGCCCTGTTTGGCCTTCTCTGTGGGTCTAGGTCTGTTTCATTGTTCTCTTGTTTTCAGAGGTAACTATGAAAACATATTCCTACCATCTGGCTCCTCAAAGACATTGTAGCTCTTCAACTGGTTTCAGAGACTGTGATTAAGCAGTCAGTGCCACTTCCAGGGCTGGTGGCAGCTCTGCTAACAATAGGCGCCCCTTGGGTTCCTGTGGGAGGCCACTTCCCCTGCACACACAGAGAGGAATTGGAGAAGGAGAAGGGGAGGAAGACACATTTGAGGCCCCAGAGCACTGTGAAACAAGTTGAGTAATGTCAAGCCCAGAGCTTTATTTATTTTCGGGCGGGGTTGTAGATTCTGCGTCTTATTTAGTGGAAGTTGAGGAATTTCACGTGAGTAACCGTTGGCACTTACTGTTGTTTCTGTGCTGTGAGCTATATGGGTTGATGGTTCACAAGAGGCACAATTACTGGTGATCCTTCAGGATGACAGTGTTGGAGGTTTTTGAAGAAGTCGGTTTCTTACCACCGCTGAAATCTGAACTCATGGAAAAAGATACAGATAATTCATAGAGGGGTCGCATTTGCTCTTGGCTGAAAAAAATGGATAGCAGATCTTGTTTGTGAAGCCAAAATGAGCTTCTTACTCCCTTTCTCCAAAATTGAACCTCCAAGCTGAGTTTATGGGCCCAGTAGATGGACAGAGCCTGCTATTCAGTGTGACCTAGTCTGAGGAGACAGGCAGCTTGAGAAGAAAGACTAGAAGGGCTGAAGAAGGTAATTCAAGAGGAGCTTCCCTAACTCAGGTGGCTGAGGCTGTCAGACACTCCTCGTCACACATGTATTTTCTTTACTCTCCTCAGGAAAGAGCCAACAAGAGATGGCAAGAAAGCAACTGCTTCTTCTTCATGCTCCTGACAAGGTGGAGGTGTTGGTGGATGTTCTCATATTATGGGCCAACAGAGAGGCAGGTAGAGGAATGGTCCTCCTTACAGACACAGGAGTATTGCGTATACATTGTGAAATATACTTCCATGGAGCATCTTATTTTTTTTTTTAGTAATATCCATGATCTGTGGAAGACTGTTTTCTTGGGAGAAAGTACAATCCAGGTGAAAAACTCCTGGGACAGAGCGTTGGACAGCCAGCTCCTGTCCCGATTTTGGGCAATTTACTCAAACCTTTCTGGGCCATCAATCCACAATCTCTAACATGAAGGTAAGAATACATTGTCATGAAGGTGAGAATACTTTGCTTAGGAAACTCATATGACTAAATGCTTACTGAATTAGTCAGCGCAAGCTAGGTTGTGCTGCGGCAACAGCCTCCAAATCCCAGTGGCTGAACAAATATGTTTCTTTTCTCTCACATGTAGTGGGATGCAGGTCTGAGTAGCTCTCCAGACCACTGTATTCTTCCCATGACTGAAGTATGCAGACTGCTCAACCTTGAGACACTTCCACCTTACCACCTGCTTTCCTGATTGCGGTGCCAGAGATCACAGGGAACAGTCACTGATAGGGCATTGCCAGAGCTGCCTAAACCCCCTCCCATGAAAAGAGTGGGCCAAGAAGCAGCCTCCTCTTGTGTGCCCACATCACCCTTGTGAGGACAAGCACCAGGGTCTCTACTCCATGCACTTAGCCTTTTCTCTTGGTGTCTTCTGTTCATTTAAAAAATGAAACTTGTTCTCACTCACATGTAGGAGCTAAAAAAAATAAAATGAACTCAGAACTAGAGAGTAGTATGATAGTTACCAGAGGCTGGGAAGGGTGGGAGGATGAAGAAGGGATGATTAATGGTACAAAAATATCATTCGATAGAACAAATGGGATCTAGTATTTGTTAGGGTAATAGGAAGACTATAGCTAGCAATAACTTATCGTGTATTTTAAAATAACCAAGAGTGGAATTAGAATGTGCCTAATATAAAGAAATGATAAAGGCTTGAGGTGAAGAATACCCTGATTACCCTGATGTGATCGTTATACATTGTCTGCCTATATCAAAGCATCACATGCACCTCAAAATATATACTATATACTCATAATAATTAAAAAAATAAAAAAGTAACACTGGCTCTCCAAACTGAGATGAGGTGGAGAGCTGTGACCCGCAGCTCAGTGCTCCCTGCAGTGGGTACAGCTGTGGGAATGTCTGACTTCCCTGTACGTAGCTCTGATCATTGGAGGTAATCATGTGTTTTTGATTTTCCTGAAGAATGCAGGATGCAAACATTGGTCCTTACATGTCCCAGGTTTTAGTCTGGAAAATACCTTGCATAACCAAGATGAGGTAACCTTATGACTCTGCCATCCTAGGAGAATGTTCCGCCTTGGAGTTCCTCCCTGTTCCCGTCACTCTTCTGTGCATGTATCATGTTTATTCTCTCTGTTCCCTGAGCTCATGATGATTTTGTTGTCTACAGTGACTTCCTTCCTCTCCACTTGTCTCCTCCCAGCCTGAAGTTACAAGTACACACTCTGTCTCATCCACAAAGTTTTACTCGATGATTCCAGCACTCAATGAGAGCTCCCACACTTCCCCAATCTCCTAAAGCACTTAGAATCTGTACTGTGTAATTTGTAGTTAATTATATCCTGTCTTATTTTGTTCATAAGAGTATTGTATTAGTTTTGTCTTTTTGTTGTATATAATACTTTTTGAGAGCAAGGGCCATCTTCCCCAGTGTACTTAGCTAACATTGTGGGATCCCACAGCTGGAATCTAGTTTTCAACCTTAAGGAACCTGTAGTCTGGTAGAGGACAAACTATGAATTAACCACTTGGTTAAATATGATAAAGCTGCTGGGCAGTTGTGAACCAACTGTGAGAATTTAGGAAGAAGGAGACTGATGTTAGTCTGGAAGGTTAGGACCATACCTCCTCAGAGAGGACAAGTGGTGGCTTAGGGCTCAGATAGCAATGGTACTGATTTCAAAGGCTGGGATGGATGCTGGGTGAGGAAGAGGGGTTATTCCATGAAGAAGGGACAGCATGAGTAAAGATCTGGGGCATATATTTGGGGAATGGAGAGTAGGATATTTTGACTGGTGAATAGTTTACATTTGGTGGAGGTAAGGCTGGATATGATCAGAATTGCACTTTGGGAAGATTAATCCAACATGAGGTTTAGAACATTCTGGAAGTAGAGATACTAGTTAGAAAGCAATCACAACAGCCCAGAAAAGAGATAGAATGACTTAAACTAGTTGATAGAAGTGAACAGAGATAGGGACAAATGGCAGCCATTTACAAGAGTGGAATAGAGAGAATTATAAGTCCAGTGTGCAGTGGAAGTCGAGAGAGGCCTTTCAAGTAGAGGGATGGGGTCAACAGTGTCTATTGTTGCAGAAAGAGTAAGAAACTCTGGTATCTGGTGATGAGGTGGTTAGTAGCAGGTCATACCTTGGTAGAATCATATGCAGATATGAGCATAAAGAAGGTGATATAAATTTCCATTTGATTTTTATAGTGCTATCTCATTCACTATGAAATTTCCTGTCATTATTGTTATCATTTGATGCATAAGAAATGACCTCTGTAATTAGTGGCTTAAAATATCTATGGTCTTCTAATCTCACAATTTTATGGATCAGAAATGTGGGCAGGGGCTTGGCCACAGTTCTTCTGCTTGATATAGAGTAGACTGGGATCACTTAGTGGTCATAAGTGGCATGTGGGATGGTCTGGAGGGTTCAAGGTGCCTTTCCTCATGGCCATGGAAGGGTCCCTTGGGATACTGGGCTCTCATGGGGCCCTTCTCAGTCTCAGCACTCACAAATGCCCTGGAGCCACTTAGACCCTTCTTAAACATTAGTTCTGTGGGAGGTTGTCTGGAATCATGCCCTGAAGATCCTTGGGAACCGTCTTTTTAATAGAGAAAGTCTTTGAGGCATGCCTTGAACATCCTTAGCAAGACTTTCATCTGTCTGGAATGACCTGTGAGATACCACCTTAGACTTTCTGAGGTCTTAATGAGGAATCTTGCAATAACATCCTGCATTTGATCCTTGTCTTGAAGCCATTTTTTCCTTTGAGAATCTTTTCCTTTGAGAGCCTGGGAGAAGCTCAGGATAGGAGTTTATTTCCAGACCTAGCAAGTCCTAGCTTCTTTTTATTTCTTCTGCATTCTGCCAAAAAAAACCAACAAACACCCAAGCAGTTGCTTTTTTGGGGTTCATCTTTGTCTTCTTGAGTGTTACCTTTGGCAGTCAGAAGAAGGGTTCTATGTGCTACCTGGGAAGCTCCTCAGCCCAGTCCTTGAAGTCATGGATGTTACCTTCTGTTTTCCATGTGACGCCAATGGATAATTCCATCAGATACTTTGACCCCATAGAACATTATCATCTTTTCTCTGGTCTCCAAAAAACAATTCTTACTGTTTTTTCTTCCCCTGCAACAGATGCCTTGAGGATTTCCAGACCTCACTGCACCTCCACCACCGGGGCCCCAACCCTGGGCCACATGTTGTCATTTGGTCACAACAGCTCACCACATCCAGTAAATAAGTGTTTTTTGTTTTTTTTTTTCCTGGTAACCCATTGCTACATAACAACCTACTCAAAATGGAGAGACTGAAAGCATATGCACTTCTACTGCATTTTATAATTTGGGAAGTGAGGAATTTGAACAAGACTCAGCTGGAGGAGTCTTTTACTCCATGTGATATTGCCTGGGGTCACCTGGTCCTGTGGACTGAATGTTTGTGCCCCCTCAAGATTCCTATGTTGAAATCCTGCCCGCAAGTTGATGGTATTAGGAGGTGAGGCCTTTGGGAGGTGATTGGGTCATGAGGTGGGAACCATCATAAATAGGATGCGTGCCCTTATAAAAAGAGATATGAGAGGCTGCTCTGCCTTTCTTCTCTCTGCCCATATGAGGATACAATGAGAAGGTGCCCATTTGCAAACCAGGAAGCTGGTCCTCACCAGGCATCAGATCTGATCTGCTGTTGTCTTTATCTTAGACTTCTCAGCCTCCATGACTATGAGAAAGAAGTACTTATTGTTTAAGCCACCCTGTCTATGATATTCTGTTTTAGCAGCTTGAACTAAGACCCCAGATATTGTTCAGTTAGTAGATAGACTGGTCTCAGGGGTTCCAGAAGGCTTCTCTCAGAGGCCTGGCACTCTGGTAGGGATAGGTGGAAGTCTGTGCTCACCAGGCCACCTCATTTACCCCATGTGGTCTCAGTACTTCCCTATAGCCTCTAAAGCAGGACTGTCAGACCTCTTACCTGGCAGCTCAGGGCTCCAGAAGGCCAAGGTAAAAGCTGCCCTTTTTTTTTTTTTTTGAGTCAGACTCTTACTCCATTGTCCAGGCTGGAGTGCAGTGGCACACTCACGGCCACCCCAGTGTCGACCTGCTGGGCTCAGGCGATCCTTCCACCTCAGCCTTCCAAGTAGCCAGAACAACTGGCATGTGCTACCATGCCCGGCTAATTTTTTGATTTATTGTAGAGATGAGGTCTTGCCAAGTGACCCAGGCTGTTCTTGAACCTCTGGGCTCGGGCAATCCCCTCACCTCAGCCTCCCAAAGTGCTGGGATTACAGGCTTGAGCTACTGTACCTGGCTAGCTGCCGGTTTTTTTGAAGGCTATGCCTAGAACTGACCTGTGGTCACTTTCACCATATCCTAACAGTGAAAGCTGCCATAGACTAATCCAAAACTATGGAAAGGGAAGTAGTCCCCTTCTCTCATTGGGAGGAACATCAAGGAACATGCGACTATCTTTAATCTTCCCATAATGACTCATCATGCCAGCTGACCAAGTATAAAAATGATCAGCATATTTTGTCAAAATTTAGCACATAGCAAGCATTTTGTAAATACCTCTTGACTTGCTGAGTGAAGCACACTAATCGATTATCCAAGAGAAATTACAGAGTTTAGAGGGCCTTGGCTTTTTATGGACTTCCACTGTGAACTTGTACAAAGGTCTTAACCTCATGCAGTCTCAATTCTTTTATTTGTAAAATGTAATAAACATTCTATTATGTGTCACATAAAATCATTCTATTATGTAAAGCATAAACATACTTAACAAAATATGCTAAATACTTTGTAAACTCTAAATTGTTCAATATTTAACATATCTTTAGTGATTCAGCAAAGAGCTTTGGGGTCATCCTGAATTTGACCTTAGCTCCACAGTTGACTTGTACACATGACCTTGTTCAACTCTTTCATTCCTTTGAGCCCAGTTTTCATTGATTGGAAAATGGTGTTATGACTGCTATTTCATGTAGTACACGAAGCGTAGTAGACTCAGTACATGGTTCTATTATTTTTGTTGTAGTAGTTACCATTTTGTGCTCTGAGACTAGAAATCAAGGCTAGAATTTGTACACACCTCACCGGTGGGTTTGTGAGGATGAGTCAGTGGTGCCCCAAGTGAGGGAGTCACCCCTTTTACAACCACACCATTGTGAAATGGGGCTGGCAAAGGACAATATTTTGAAAACTTTATCCCAAATCAAGTCTGTTTGTGGCCATGTATCAGCAAATCCAACATTGAAAAAAAAAAAACACTTAAACATTACGTTGCTTTCATAGTCATTCGATTTCCAATGAGACAGCTTGTTACTTCTCATTAAATATTAGATTTAGCAGTTATGTTGGAAGTCCATGCCTATCACATAGTTATTCCTCAGTGGGCATGCCTTTAGCAATTGACTGGCGTTTAATTAATATGTGAATTAAATTTGTAATAGGTCTATTTGAGATCATTTAGAAATGTTGTCAGGACATCTTCCTTGGCTGATGTGCTCTATTGTTTACTTGATTTCTAGAGCTTTGAGCACTAATGTGAAGACACCAAGTGAGAACTTTCCACATGAAGCCTATAGAAGTGAGTTAGCATGATCGTTAATATTGATAGTCTCATCTCCCAGGCATACTTCTCTTACTGAAATTCCAAAGCTCTGAGCTAAGCAGCCAGTTCTCTAAGTATGAGCCTCAGGCCAGCAACATCTGCAGCACTTGTTAGGAGTACAGGTTCTCAGGCCCATCCTGACCCACTGAATCAGAAACTGAGGGTGGGCCGCAGCAATCTGGATTTCCATATGCCTCCAGAGGAATCTAAAACCTGCAGTTTAAGACCCATGAAGCTAGGGGCTGGCATCAGGACAAGAGATGCAAGGAATACAAGCCATCTCTCAAAAACTTAAACCTGTTAACTCACCACCTAGAAAAATGCCTATACCCAGAGATCTGTCTCTTGGCAAATTTTTCTTTCTTTTGTATCTTTATTATATTTAAAGTATCAGTCAAAAATACCTGGTTCCCATAGTGATGCGTAATTGGCATCTAAATGCATGGGTATGAATAGACATTCCATAATCCTTGCAGGAGTTTAATATTTGCTTTCTATTCAATGGGAAAAAAAATGCTGTTTTCTACCAGGGTTGCATGTTTTTCTCTTCTATAATTTGTTTAGTTGTAGCCTTTACTTCATTTGCTCCTCTCTCCCATAACTCTAGCATTCGAGGACATTAGAAGCTCTCTGTAAGCCCCAGCCAGGGCATCATGTGATATATTTAAGCTGTAGCACTTAAGAGGAGTGGCAAAAGTAGAGAAGAAAAAGCAGCCATTTGTGCTGTGGGTGGCAATTCTTAGAAAGTGTCTGCAGGGGCTAGCGGAGTGGGGAGCAAAGGTATCTCTCAGTGTTGTCCACAGAGCGGGCCACACCTGTGACAGGTGTGTTCTTCAGGCGAGGTGACTCTTCATAAACAAGCTTCAGCCAGCACACCTGTTGCTGCAAGAGGCAGGAGCAATGTTTCACCAAAAGACAAGATGCGGACAGCTGGACAGAAACTCACCACTGGGGGAAGGTTCCTGGGAGGAATTTACAGAATGTTTTCTCTGGCAAAGAGGACAGAGGAGACAGAAAAGCAAACTGGATCTCACTCCAAGTCCTCTCGGACACCAACACAAGAGAGAGGGGAAGGAAATGACAGGGCTGGGAGACAGGAGCGAGCCTGGGCCCAGGTGGAGCTGAGGGTATGCTCGCCATGTTTAGGTTTGGCGAATGACTTGCACTGTTTGCCAAACAGATGGGACTTCAAACCACTGGGCTGCAATTTCCACTAGTGACGTAGCAATTCTATTTCAAAGAGAAACCAAATTCTACTGCATTAAGACCCTTTATTTGTAAGAATTTCCCTGGCTCAGTGCTTCCCCTTAGCTTTTTTTTTCTTTTTTATCTCTAAGATATTATCACGTTTTCAAAAACAGAAACGCCTTGCCACCTCTTTTATAACAATAACAAGGTATTAAAACAAGGTCTAAAATACTTATTTTCTCCAGCAGTATAACTGCAAATGGCTGCTAAGGGACACAATGGCTCAGGTGCGGGTTGGACGGTCTTGTAGACAGAACTGTGACTTTTCTCAGAAGCTGTGTGAGGATCGCGGATAGGCATAGGGTGCTACGCAGAAATAATGAAAACCTGTCATCTAGATTGTTCATGTGATAGAAAACCTACCCCAGGGCACATTATCATAGAAATGAAAAGGGTCTGTTCTCTTTAATACAAGCAATGGAGAATATCCTGTCCCAAAAACAAGTTCACAGCTGAGGAGGCCTTGACTGCTAACACGTTCTGTAATTGGTACTGGCAGCTGCTTTCTTTACCCCAGAACACTGTCAAGAGGGGAGAACATGAGAAGCAGGGGGACTCAGGATGGGAGAGAAGATGATGAATCGTTTTAGTTTCCTGGAGCTGACATCTGTTTTATATTGATTTGGGGGCTCAGTATCTGTGATTTGAGGGGCTCTTCAGAAAGCAGGACCTACGTTCTTCATGTGATGAACTTATGTTCTTCTTGCAAAGCTAGAAGGATTGCTCAGGGCCTTTGTACCTTGTGCTTTCTGTCCCCTCCAGCACAGCCAGCTGGGGTCGTGGGTATTGTGTGACTAGCTCATAGGTGGAACAACAGTGTGTTTGTTGAGCATGTCTGACCTCATTCCTTACTGAGAGTTGATTGGGCTGGGAGTTGTGAAACCAGACTTTTTACGCTTATTCACTCAGACTTGCAGGTTTTCTTTCCCGTCTCCAAAATGAGAATAGGCTTTTATTAGAGTAAGGATTGAAAAATGGTCATAAAATACAAGGAAAAATATCCATGTTATTTCAGTACAATGTTTACTGAGTACTATGTTGAGATTCATTTTATGTGCTATACCAGTTTACAAATAGTCCGTAGGATTTTTATATGGCATTTTATCTTTATAACCAAATCTCAAAAGGAGAGGGCCCCATAGCTAATTTGTCTCAAAATCAGCTTAATTTTTTAGTGGATAACTATACTTAGGCCTCTTTCTAGAACCTTAATGAAGTTTGACATGCACCATATTTATTTATTTACTTTTAAATTTGTATTTGTATGGGGTGATTTTAAAATTTTTGTTACAGGGATACACATGCCTGTCCATTACATGCACATATTGGGTCATGGTGGGGATTGGGTCTCAGGTGGCCTATTCCCCAGATAGTGAACATTGTGCCCCATAGGTAGTTTCTGAACCCTAACCCCGCTCTCCCCTCCTCCCCATTGGTGTCCCCAGTGTCTATTATTTCCATCTTAGTGACCATTTAGTTCCCACATATGAGTGAGAACTTGCAGTGTTTGGTTTTCAGTTTCTGAGTCCGTTTACTTAGGATGATGATCTCCAGCTCCATCCATGTTGCTGCAAAGGACAAGATTTTTTTTTTTATTATGCATGCATAGTTTTCTGTGGTGTATATATATATATATATATATACCACATTTTCATTATCTAGTCAATTGTTGACAGGCACTTAGGTTGTTTTCATTATTTTGCTATTGTGAATAGGGTGTGCACCATTGTTGGACATGAGGGTTTCTCTTACTGAGAAACTCCAAAGGGAGCCATATGGGCAACTGATCTCCCTGGGTGCACACCTGTGGGCACCGACACCACTCTCTAACCTGTAGTAGAAAAGGGACACTTGGGCTGGAAGTGTGAATGTGATTTCCCTTCCGTTCAGTGATGGCCTATCATGAAGAAAGGACATAAAGCCGCTTCCTCTCTCTCTGTCCTAGAACATGGCCTACCCTCGATGGTATCCCTAGGCTCTGCTCTCTGCTCCAGCATGACATCTCCAGGGGGTATTGACAGGCAGTTGACGGGTGGCCCCTAGAAAAAATGTTCTCTAGAGCAGCCCAAGAGTTAACCCTAGTGGTAGACATCGAGAAGAGAGCTGAGTGGCTGATGGAGGGAACGCTCCATGTCAGACCACACCCTCAGGGGAATCCTGGAGAGAACAGCAAGTTTGGATGCCCTATCCTTTGAAATTTTTAACTAAACAGGAATCTTCCAAGGAAGCTTTTGATTGTTGTCACATCCTGACTAGCTCTGCCCCGCGTTACAGACTCCCCTTTGTGTCTGGCCCCACCGAGTTCACATCCTTCACAAAGGGCAGCATAACCTCCCTTCCTGTAGGAGAGGAAGCCAGGGCTGTGCCTCCTCCAGGGAGGATCAGAGACAGTTATTTCTCCTCTCTTCAGTGTGGTTTATTCCAGTTTGGCTCCAGCTGTGGCCAGACAGGGGAGAGATGCAGGGAGGCAGCAGGGAATATGTAATTAGCCTGGCACAGGGATCCCCCAAATCCCCTTACTCCCACCAGCCCTGGGCTCTTCCCGGCAGGATCTGGAGCAGAACACAGAGTCCAGGGCCACCAAGTCCCCTTGCCAGGCCCCAGTGCCCTGTTGTGCTGCCCTAGTGAAGCCATGGAAATGCTGTTTCCCAAAGCACAGGCTCAGAGGGCTGCCCAGTCACTCTTTGAATGTTCCCCAAGACTGCAGAAGCTTCATAGCTCTTCAACACACCAACAAACAGATAGGTGTTAGAGGTGAGAGGAAGATGATGATACTTCAAACAGGTTGCTGAAATCTAGCAGTTTCTTGGAGACCAGTCTAGGACATCTTTATCTACTAGTAAAGCTGATTTTGAGCCAAATTAATATAGGGAGCCCTTTCCTTTCAAGATTTGATTAGGAAGATAAAATGACTTCATAAAATCTTATAGACTGTTCTTAGACTGGTATGACACATACAAAGAATGCCAAAATAATATTCATAATAAGTCTTATATGTAAATAGCCCAGATTTTTTTTTTTCATGAATTTTATAGTCATCTTCTAAACCAGTTTATGTCGATGGCCCACCATTCCCATTCATAGATATGGAGGGAAAATCAGCAAGAAAGGGTTCTAGAGACTAGTCTAAACCCGGATGTGGATCTGGGTCACCCGGAAATCCACAATCACAATCTCGGACTGCAGGTCAGACCTGTAGCGTCAGACTCTCAGCTCAGGGACCTATGTGTTTGACGAGCACCCTGTGTAATCCACAAGCATTCCACTCAGCATCAGCATGAAGTGGGGTGGAGATTGGAAGCGTCTAGAATGAAGGGGATCACAGTAAAACCCCAGGGTCCCAGTTGTCGCCAGGGAGCAGCTTCCTGGTTTTTTGCATACTTTCTCATGTCTCAATTTCTGCTTACTTTCTTGGACTTCCTGTTCTGTGTCCTGCTTTCATAAATGCCCAGTTTTTATTTTCATTCTGAAAACTTCAATCAGCTCAAAAAAACCACTCTCATCTCCTTCATGCAGTTTATTTCTCAAAGGATTTCTCGAATCCATCCTGGCAGCGATTTAAGGGCAAGTTTTGTTTAACCCTTGCTTCCATGCATATTTCTCTTTGCTGTTTGCTAACATTTTATTGCTTCTTGCAGGATGAAAGTGCCTGTGTCTCAGAATGAAACCTCCTAGATACCAGAGCCCATCATGACCCCCAGCTCCTGGCTGTGTGTGTGGACACATGATATTGCATATGGGTGATATTTCAGAGCGATAGAGCATCAGTGAGCTGGTTGGATGAACAACAAATGACACTGAACTAGTTGTCATCTGCAAAGGAGAAAATAAAAGTCCTTTTCAGTCTTTAAAGTAATCACCGATAGGGCATACAGGGACTGGGACCCCTCTTGCCTTTTTTTCTTGGTGTCACATATGTCTGGCCCAAATGCCTTTGTGTGTTCTTTTAGAAATGATCAAGCTACTGCACACACACCATATATGCTTGGATGATGTTTGAGATGATGTTGATGTTGATACTCAGGATAAAAAAAAAATAGTCATAACCAGTTCTGGAATGGAAGGGATCAAGAGAAAGGTCACGGCCTGCTGAATGGTTCTAGAACAATCCACGCCCTTTCCCCAGAATGAAATCAGCTTTCCTCTTCATCTGTTTGGGCAGGAGTTTCCAGCCAGTGAGAACTCTCTGTCCTCCCTTCCAGGCTTTTAGGGAACGCTGTATTTTGAACGCCAGATGAGGAAGGCAGATGTTTTTCTCATCTCCACCCACTCAATGACTGTTGTTTGCCAAATGAGCAGGGTTGGGACACAGATCCCTGCAGCATGGCTGTCGCTAAGGGGGCAGGGGGCTTCTAGCCTGGGTCAACTCTGCTTGGCCCATGTGGCGGTGCACCTGTTATCAATTGGCCATCCAAGCTGACCTCAGGAACGAAGGCTAGGACAGGCGTGGGAGGCTGTTCATCCAGTTAAACTTTGACTTCAAGGCCAAGGTGGGGTTTGAAAGGGTGGGAAGAAAAATACTGCACATGGGTCGGGTGAACAATATTTGCTAAATTTAGAGCCATTTATGCTTGCCAGTTCTGAGTTTTGTAGTATTTTTTTGAAGCAAATACAGCTCATTTTCTGGCAGGGAAGCGATGCTTAGAAGTAAAAAAAAGAAATCTCCATTGATGAGGGATGGCTTTAAACCCTTCCCATTGCCATCCTTCAATGTTCATCACAAGTCTGTAAATGAGGGGAGGGGCTCTAAGCAAGAACATGGGGCCTGGCATGTGGCACAGAACCCTGGAGCACAGCTGTCTGTGCTGCCTGTATCCTCCTTGGCAACTTGGGGTGACCTACAGCTGAGAAGCAGTGCTGACGTTTCATTTCCTCCTTCAGCTGTGTACAAATATAGACCCTTGAGGGTGTCGTCCCCTCAGGGCTCTGGCCCACGTGCTGTGCTGGCCTCATTTTCCCCCAGGGAGTGTTGGACGAGGACAGTACTTACTGAATGTCCAGCTCTTTCAGAGAGTGGTGTGGAGGGTGGGGTGGGGTGGGAGGAGGAGGTGGGGGTTGAGCTAGGGAGGGAGAGGGAGGGTGAGAAGGGAGAGGCCACTAGCTGCTCCAAGGGTGGGTGTTGGGGAAGAGTAAACCTCATCTTCTCCCCGGAGGGAAATGAGACTGGCGGTGGCCAGAGGACTCAGAGGTTGTTGAGACAGGATTCAGTTCAGTTCACTTGAGTGTAGTCGCTCTCTGAGCTCTTTCTTACCAGGCACAGGAACTCACATAGTGTGGAGTAACAATGCGCCAGGCCCTTTGCCTGCAAAAATCATGCTCCCCGATGGAGGAAACCCACTAGCACAAAAATCAGCACAGAACCAAGATCATGCGAGCAGCACCAGCCTGGTGGGGGTAGACGAGGAGAAGAAACCACGTCCTGCTTTTTATTTTAGGAAGACAAAGCATGTGAGAGGCTTGTGTGTGTATTTTTCAGCCCGTGGGTCCACCTGATCCCCTCAATTATCTCTTTCTTGTGTATCCTATGGCTATTTGATCCTAAAAATTGAATTTGGACAGATAAAAATGAGGGCGTTTTCGGATTTGAAGAGGTGATGATCGAATAATCAGAGACCTGCCAGGAAGCAGCCATGGCCAAGCCACAAGATCCGGTCTCTGCTTTCACTTTTCCTAACACATATTTTCAGGCCATTGTCACCATGGAGCAATTGAGGTGGGGCTTCCCCGGGACCCTGGGATGGATCCTGACACGAGCTGGTCACATCAGTATGGAGGCTCCCGCCATGCCAGGGAGAAACTGCTTGTTCCTCCTGACCCTGTCCTCTGACCCTCCCAGGGTACCCTCCTCAGATGACAACCTTTGTGTTCAACAGGTCGTGAACTTTTTCTTGATCTCTTCCATTCCAGAACTGGTAATATCTATTTTTTTTTTTAAATCCTGAGCATCACCATCATCTCAAACACCATCCAAATACACATATGCATATGCAGTTGCTTGATAGTTTCTAAACACCCAAAGGTGTTGGAGCCAGACTTATGTGACGCCAAGAGGAAAAAGGTGAGAGGGGTCCCAGTCCCTGTATGCCCTGTTGGTGGTGACATCAAAGACTGAGGAGGACTCTTATTTCCTCTGGCTGCCTTTCTTACCACCTCACCCACACTTCAGTTGGGAGAGAGACAGAATTCTTCCATCCTCAGACCTTGGTGGGCTCCTCCCACCCAGGAGAGGACAGCTTCAAGGGGACACACCCATTTTCAGTTCCATGCCCCCACTCACTGCTCCCCATTCCTCACCCTTTCCTCCCCATCTTCCACCCTCTCCTGCCCATTCCTCACCCTCTCTTCCCCACCCCTACTCACTCCTGCCCGTCCCTCATTCCCTCCTCCCCCTCTTCTACCCTCTGCTCCCCATTCCCCACCCACTCCTCCCCATCCCTTATCCTCTCCTCCCCATTTCTTATCCTCTCCTCCCCATCTCC
>CAUYQG010135625.1:0-10470 GCA_963574415.1 Tarsius wallacei
GGGAGGCTGAGGTGAGTGGATTGCCTGAGCCCGCAGGTTCGAGACCCGCCTGGGCAACTTGGCGAGACCTCATCTCTACAATAAATCAAAAATTAGCCGGGCATGGTAGCGCGCGCCTGAAGTTCCAGGTACATGGAAGGCTGAGGCAGAAGGATCGCCGGAGCCCAGCAGGTCGAGGCTGCGGTGGCCGGGAGCGGCTACTGCACTGCAGTCTGGGCGACAGAGTGAGACTCCAACTCATAAAAAAAATAAAAATAAAAATAAAAAAACTATAAAAGAAGTATAGCTTTCACAAAATAAAGTCCCAATAGAGAAAAAAAGTTGAGGGTATTATTATAGCAGGGAAGCTGTAATGAGAAAATAGATAACTAAAAAAATCCTGGGTACATGTGTTGTAAGGTACTCTGAAGTAAAAGAATATTGGCCCCTTATATGTTTTAAAACAACTAATCAAAACAAAGAACATCTCAAAGTGAAGTATTAATTAATATTCTGCCAGCCTGGGCAACATAGTGAGATCTCAACTCTATGAAAATTTTTTAAAATTAGCTGGTTGTGGTAGGGCACACTAATAGTCTCAGCTATTTGGGAGGCTGAGGTGGGAGGATGGCTTGAGCCCAGGAATTGGAGGCTGTGGTGAGCCGTGATTGTGCCACTGCACTCCAACCTGGGCAACAGAGACCCCGACCAAAAGAAAAAAGTCTGGATTTTCTAAAATAATTCTTCGATGACAAACAGACTTCCACTTTGGCAATACTGAGATTTACTAACTTGAAATCTCTTCCATTACAAATTATTTTTAAAATGCTAGATAAAATATAATGGCTATTTTTATAAACATATAACTTTTAAAAAAGACAGAAATTCTTAGGGGCCAGGAATCAAGAAATGGTTGAGAACCAGAATGATAAACATTAGAAGTAGGGAGGTTAAAGAATTGTTGGCTTTAATTTTCTAGGTATTTGAATTTTAATATACACAAAGGATCAAAAGGAAAGATCTTGTGCTTACATGAGGTGTGGAGTTTGGAGAGAGAGACAGCCCTATATACATACCCTTTGCCCTGAAGTGTATATTGCAAGAGAAATGGTGAATTATAAAAATCTGCCAACACGGCAGAGAAAGATGAGAGGACATTTTATCTACCTTGATTTGTGGCTGATATATACAAAATATTCCTCCCATAGCAATTTAAAACTTTAGGTCACATCACCCCAACATTTAGGAATCCAATTCACACTACTTCTATGGTTCAAAAGTCCTCAAATCAAGAAATTGGCATACATAGTGACCCAGATCTACAACTGGCCTTGGTCTACAATCAGATCTGCTCTATGAATTAACAATGTTTAAATTTATTAAAGACCTAAAAAAAACTTTTAAAAAGAACAAGAAATGAAAGAGAGCTGAAAAAGGATCAAACTGAAAAATGAAAATAGTCATTGAAATTTTTAAAAAATGCGTAACTACTCTGAAGGATATATGCTCAAGATACAATGCTTATACATAAAATTTCATTGAATATGAGTTCACAATACAATAATATAAAACAAATAAGAAAATTATCTATTACAAATAATGATCAGTAATCCCCCAAAACAGTACAATTAGATCTCTAACAACAATCAGATCTACTCTGTGAAATAAGAATGTTTAAAATTATTAAAGACGTAAAAAACACAAGAAAAGAAAAAGAGAATTGAAAAAGAATCTAACAAAAGTCCTAGAAATGAAAATAGTCATTGAGACTTTTTTAAAAATGCAGTGTATAGATAATGATTAGATACAGTTGAAGAGTAAATTAAAGTTGAAAAAATTAACAGGCATTCAGTATGAAGGGATTAAAAAGATGAAAAATTTGAAATACAGGACAAGTGATACGGACACTAGCACGCGCAGGTTCAACGTCATACAAGAGAATGAGAAAATAGTGGAGAGCAATATTCAGAGATAGTGCTTAAATTTTTCAGGAATGATCTACAACTTGAACCCTTGGGTGGAGGAAGAACATTAAGTACTTGAAGATTAATAAAATCAGATACTCATCTATAGACACTAGAATTGAACTACAGAATATCTAAGTAAAAGAGATTTTTTTAAAGATTAAAGAATAAAGAGAGATTATCTACCAAGGAATAGACTGACAGCTAAATTATTAATACTAATAATAGCAGTCAGAAGAAAATAAAATTGTACCTTCAAAGTTATGAGACAAAATAACTGTCAGTATTACCTGTTTACCTAAGTTATGACGCACACAAGACCGAGTAAACTATCACTTATAGATCCTTTCAGATACACAGAAGTACTAGAGTGTACTTCAGAAGACAAGAAATTTAACCCATAGAAGAATGTGATTTTAGAAGCAATCATGAACAAAGATATTAGTAAACTTTAATATATATCTAAATGGTTGTTAATTGAATAACATAATGATGAAGGAGAAAGAAAAGGAGGAAATAACTATTTTAGGTTTGAAAGATAAGTTGGTATCCTATTTATAAATACAACTATAAGGTCAATTTACAATTTAAAAAAAAACCCCACTTTACTTCACTAAAAAAGAAAAAAATTATGTATTCTAAATACTAGAAGACATTAACATGTTACTGAGAGTGTAATCAGTAAAAAAGTGTTCTATGTTTTTTGGATTTTTTATATTTTTAATTATTATTTTTAATGGTGATAAAATACACATAACATGAAAGTTACCATCTTAACAAATTTTAAATGTGCAGTTCCGTGGCATAAATACATTCACATTGTTGTTATGCAACAAACCCCCACTATCTATCTCTAAAATTTTTTCACCTTCAAAATTTAAACTCTGTACCCATTAAACAGTAATCTCCCCATTCCCTTTTTTCCTGGTCCTTGGCAATCACCATTGTACTTTGTTTCTTTGAACTTGACTATTCTTGGTACTTATATAAGTGGAATCATACAATATTTGTCCTTTTGTGTCTAGCTAATTTCGCTTCACAATGCCCTAAGGTTCTATCCATGCTGTAATATACATCAGAATTTCCTTTCTTTTTAAGGCTGGTTAACACTCGTGTGTGTGTGTGTGTGTGTGTGTGTGTGTGTATGCACATTTTATTTATCCATTCATCTGTCAATGGACACTTGGATTGCTTCACCTTTTGGCTCCTGTGAATAATGGTGCTATATGCATGGGTTTACAAATATATTTTCAAGTTCCTGCTTTCACTTCTTTTAGGTATATGCCCAGAGGAGGAATTGTTGGATCACATGGTAATTCTATTTTTAACTTTTTGAAGAGCAAGCCATACTGTTTTCCATAGTAGCTACATTATTTTACATTTTCACCAACAATGACAAAAGATTCCAGTTTCTTCACATTCTCAACAATACTTCCCATTTTGTTTTTTTAATTTAATTTAATTTTTTTTAATTACTATTTTTTGAGTCAGAGTCTCACTCGGTCGCCCAGGCTAGAGTGCAGTGGCATGCTCACGGCCACCGCAGCCTCAACCTGCTGGGCTCAGGTGATCCTTCCACCTCAGCCTTCCAATTAGCTGGAACTACAGGCATGTGCCACCACGCCCGGCTAATTTTTTGATTTATTGTAGAGACGAGGTCCCACCATGTTGCTCAGGCTGGTCTTGAACCCCTGAGCTCAAACAATCCTCTCGCCTCCACCTCCCAAAATGCTGGGATTACATGCATGAGCCACCATGCCCAGCCTAAATTTTACTTTATTATAGAGATATGGTGTACAAGTAAGGATTAACTATACAAGTAGGCTGCATGCAGGTGAAATTTGGGCCTCCAACTGGCCCTCACTCCCCCTAGTATAGGACCAGGTACCTTTGTGTTGACCATGCCCCTCTCCTACCTCCTTTCCCAGCAGTGCCCAGCAACTACCAATCCTTGCTTTATGCTAATATGATTAATGTTCAGGTCCCACTTATGAATGACAACATGCAGTATTTTCTTTGTTTCTGTGATAGACCACTAAGTATGATGATCTCCAACTCCATCCAATTTGCTGTGAAGTCCACGATTTTGTTCTTCTTTTTGGCTGTATAATACTCCACACCATGAATACGTACATTTTCTTTCTTTCTTTTTTTTTTTTTTGAAAGCAAGATTTATCGAGAATAGAAAAGCCCCCACAGTGAGAGGGACCCAAAGGGGTTGCCCTGTATATTTTCTTTCAGTGGTTTTCTCTTTGTAACACTGGGAATTACCTGTGTTCTTCCATTGATTTTTCCTCATTCTTGACTGATCTCTTTCTTGTCTTAGTTCCATTATTCAGTGGCAGTGGGAGAGGCTTTCACTTCTGTTGTTTGCTCCGCCCTCTATTCTTCCCTGGTGAGGGCTCTGAATTTGTTATACTTTGAAACAGGGCTGTGGGTGGGAAGCTTTGCCATCTCTTGTCTTGACAGTCAAATAACATAGAGGATGGGAGCACTAATCTCTTTGGAGGCCTTCTTCATCCTTTTCTGGCCACACCCTTTGTCCTGTGGCTAAATCAGGGTAGGGGGTGGGGCATCTGAGACTCAGTGCTCATCCTGTCCTTCTGGAGTTTGGCATCTTCTCTTTAGAACAGTGAAACTGCAGGATTCCTGCTGGGCACTTTGACAAGTGTGCCAGGATCCAAAGTTGTCATGTAAAGCAGGGGCCCTGTTGCATTGTGATGATTCCTAAAAGAACTAAAAACTGAACTTCCATATGGTCCAGCAATCCCTATCCTGTGAATATACCAGAAAGAACATAAATCATTCTACCAAATAGACACCTACACACACGTTTATTGTTTTGTTTGTTTTATATAGTAGTCATTCTCCTGGTTGTGAGATGACATATCACTGTGGTTTTGATTTGCATTTCTCTAATGATAAGTGACACTGAGCATCTTTTCATGTGCTAATTGGCCGTTTACATATCTTCTTTGGAGAAATGTTTAAGTTCCTCATCCTTTTTTTGAGTTGGGGTCTCACTCTGTAGCCCAGGCTGGAGTACAGTGGCATGCTCATAACTCACTGCAGCCTTGATCTGGGCTTAGGCAGTTCTTCAGCCCCGGCATCCCAAGTAACTGGGACTGCCCAGCTAATTTTTGTATATTTTGTTGAGATAAGGGCTCACTATGTTGCCTGGGCTGGTCTCCAACTCCTGGGCATAAGCAATCCTCCTACCTTGACCTCCAAAGTGCTGGGATTACAGGCATGAACACTGTGTCTGGCTCTTACCCACTTTTTTTTTTGAGTCGAAGTCTCACTCTGTCGCCCAGGTTGGAGTGCAGTGGCACACTCACGGCCACCCCAGCGTCGACCTGCTGGGCTCTGGTGATCCTTCCACCTTAGCCTTCCAACTAGCTGGAACTACAGGCACACACTATCACACCTGGCTATCATCCACTTTTTATTTATTTATTTATTTTTAACTTTTAAATTTTATTTTAAAATTGTGGGGTACAATTCAGGGTGAGGTATACAAATATTCATTGTGCAGGTACCCCCATTTATCACCCACCTTTTAATGGGGTCCTTTGTTTACTGTAGTTGAGTTATAGGAGTTCTTTATATATTTTGGATATTGACCTGTTATCAGACAGATCATATGAAAATTTTTTTTCTCATTCCATATGTTGCCTTTTCACTTTGCTGATTGTATCCTTTAATGCACAAAAGATTTTAAGGGAGATATAATGAAGATACACACAATAAGTTATTGTCAAGTTCAAGGTCATGAAGCTTTCCCTTCTATTTTCTTCTGAGTTTTACAGTTTAGTGCTTGCATTTAGGTCTTTTGATCCATTTTGAGTTAATTTATTTTTGTATATGGTGCAAGGTAACCTAAGTTTCTTGTTTGATTGGAAATGCTGTAGAAAAACTGATTAACCTTTGACTTTAGGTAAACTACAAATGTTTACAATTTAAAGATAAACCCTAAAATATTTTAAATAGAATATATAACATCCAAAGAAGTAAAGAAAAAAGAGAAATAAAGCTAAACTTGATCAAGCCAACAGAAGGCAAGAAAGAAGAAAAAAGATTTATACATAAAAGCAAACAACTAAAACATACAATAACAAGTGTAAGCTACTAGAAATAAATAAAAATGGATTAAATTCACCAATTAAAAGAAAAATTTTAGGATGGATAACATACATCCTAAATGAAAATGTTTCAAAATGAACAAATGAAAAAAACATTGACAATAGTCTGTTTAAAAGGGGGGTACCTAAAACAAAGGACAACAGGAAGGTTGAAAGTAAAGGGAAGAAAAAGATATATCAGGCATATAGTAAACATAACAAACTTAAGGTAGCCATAGTAGTATTAGTTAAATAGATTCCAGGGCCAAAATCTTAAGATTTTCAAAAGTTCATTAACATAACTATAAAAGAAAATATACAGCAAGAAATGTCAATTCTGAACAATACATACCAAACAACAGAGCTACTAAAGAATTGCACAGAACGTTGATAATTACAAGGAAAAATGACCAAATCTACCATCATAAGAATTTTTAAGTAATAAATAATAGAGAAGAGAAATAAAGTTGGTAAGAATTTTAAAAACTGAACGGCAAAATTAACTGTTTTAATCTTATGGACATATAGAAAAACCTGTGCCCAAAATTAGAAAAAAAAAAAAAAAAAAGATGTATTTTCAAACAATCATGAAACACATAAATTACCAAAACTGACTCAGGAAGAAACAAAACCCAACAGAACTATAACCATTTAAAAAACTGAATCAATACTATAAAATCTATCTGCAAAACAAAATAGAACTAAAGAAAACAAAACCTCACCAAAACTAAGGTGATTTAAAAGTAAATTCCAATGAGATAGGAAACAAATAACAGCTGAATTATATAAACTGTTTTAGAGCCAAATTGGTAAAGGGGAGAATGTGGTTTATCTCTTCATTTTAAAAGGCAAAAATAATCTAATACAAAATTCAAACAAGAACGATTTGAGAAAAAAATGATACTCCAATCTCAGAGATGATTAACCTCATGCATAAATGTGAGGTAACAATCCTATATAAAATATTAGTCAAGTCAACTGGCAATCTGTTAAAATATAGCAATACAACATCTTGATAAAGTTATGTTCATTCAAAGAATGGAGGATTTAACACTGGGAAATCTATGTCATTCACCAGATTAACTAACAGATTAAAGGGAAAACAGCCCAACATCATTTCAACTGAATGTAGAAAAGTCATTTGGTTACAACCACCACCACAACAACAAACTCTTAGTATTCAGAAATGGGAAGAGATGCCCTTAATCTGATAAAGGATATATACCAAAAGCTAACTGCAGACATTATACTAATTTGAAATAGCACTGCTGAAGTTAGGAACAAGACAAAACGTTCCCTATCATCACACCTATTTAACACTGTACTGAAGGTCTTTGGTCATTTTGTAGACTACATGTTTGTCTATATAGAATATCCAAAAGAATCTACAAATTATATTGAAGTGATAAAAAATTAGCAGTATTACTAGATTTAAGATGAATATTCAAATTCAATTCTAGTCTTAAAGAAGACCAACAAGCTATTAAACAAGTATTTATAATACAGGTAACAAAAAAGAAATTTAAAAGAAACCCAGGAACAATCTAACGTATAAAGACTATGAATAATAGTGAACATTGTAAAACTTCATTAACAGACATAAAGAAAATCTGAAATAATAAAGAGAACACGATATTCATGGATGAGATGATTTCATGTTACAGAAATAAATTTCCTCAAAATTAATCTCTAAATTCAATGCAGGTCTACAACCTAGTGTTTATAAAGGAGTATTTGCATCTATGTACCTGAATGGATAGAAACCAATAAGCTAATCCTAATGATCCTATGGAAAAACAAAGGGCCAGGAATAACCAAGACAATTTTAGAGGAACAAAAAGTATACAGCAAACACTTCTCCACCAGAAATTGACTTCTTATAAAGATAAAGAGATTAACTTGGGGTGATTTTGACTGAAATATAAGATCCAAAAGGCAAGCTAAAACTTAATTTGAAAGTCACAAACCTGGAAAAGGTTCTCAGAATTGGGCTAGCTGCCCATGTAATAAATAACGACCCACAGAAAGTCATATAATCATAACATTTCCAATAACTGAGAATAAACAGAATATCCTAAAAGCTTCCAGAGACGGAGAAAAAGGCTGTGATAGAAAGATTGGGCATCACAGTGGTATCAGATGTCTAAACAATGTAATGTCTTGAAAATTCTAAGAGAAGAAATCATTTCAAATCTAAAACACTATGCCCAGAAAAATTATCAATAAAGTATAAGGGTAGAAATGAAGGCACTTTTCAGACATGGAAGACGAAATATTTACTTCCAATGGAACATTCCTCAGGCAGCTACCACCAAATGAGAAGGACAGACATGGGATCCGGGAGACAGAGAATCCAATACTAGAGAGCAGCACAGTAAATTCCATGAAGAGTCCTAGAATGAAAGCTCTGCTGAAGGCCTATAGAACAAACAGTCCAGATTTGAACAACAGAATGCAAGACTCCCTATGAATATCTCCAAGGGAAAAAAGGAAACTGCTAAATTATTTAATGTATCAGAGAGAAAGAAATTGCTAAATTATGTAACAATTAAGTAACTTAATGTGGTAGAGAGTTCGGGGGTAAACTGGTGACAGTTATACAAAAAAACTAAGCAAAGCAAAGTTGTCACTTACTCCAGGGAGAGCAAAATGTTGTTGAAAAAATAGAATTAAATTAAACTGAATTAAAATAAATCAAATAGAATTAAATTACACAGCTAGGAATATTTTTACCATCATTAAAGAAAACTGAACAAGAGTTAATAAAAGGTTGTGTGATAATTACATTGGAAGGATAGAGAGGAAGTGTACTGGCTGGGCAAGAGGAATGTAAGAGAACTGTATCCCCATTTTCTGTGGTAGGAAATTAATGGGTAGTATCTAAAACTAAATAATCAAAAGACAGCAGCACAAATATGATAAGAAACATGTAAGTAAATGAAATGACAGAAGAAAGAACCAAAAGATTTGTGTCTTCCTCTAAAGAAAGAAATCTGAAGACGGAAAGAATTGGAGCAAAGGAAGTTAGTTTTTTGTTATGTATCTTCTTAAAATATATACAGATATCACTTTAATTAAAAAAACACAAAACAAAATAAAACATGTAATAAGAAAGTTTCTTCCTTATAGTTTTAAAAATGGAAGTCCAAGAAAGCTATTTTGACATCATGAATAAATGTGCTAGTATCAACATTTAAAACATTATCCTATTGTCAAGCAAAATAAGAATGAATGACTGGGAAGACACCCAGGCTTTCAGAAACAAGTCTGACTGAGGGAAACTCATATAAATAGAAATATTACTCATGCATTCTGGAATGTGCATGCATTCTGATGTCTTAGAAAGGCAGACACCAGTCTCCAGGAGAGGAGCCTCAGCTTTGAACAAGGGACTCAAAGGCCCCTCTGCTTGGAGGGAAGACTTACAAACACTGTACTGTATCAGAACTTGGATTCAGGCTGTTAGAATAGGTCTTGGGTTTTTAGAAAGTGTTGACTGGCACTCCAGGGCTGAAAATTCAACATCCCCTAGCACTGTTTCTCCTCCAGCAACTGCTTAATCTCTAGCATTCTGTTCTGTCTTCAAATGGGTATCATCTGCTATTGGTAAGTCTCATATGTTCTTACAGCGCACATGCATAGCCCGATCTTTCTTAGGTACCCCAATATGAATACTTTGGGCCCTCTCTCTGCAAAATTCCCTCTTCTCCAATGCCAGGTCCTGCAGATTCCAGCTGCTGGCAGTTAACCCAATTCTTACCTCTTGTAAGCTCTGAAAGACTGCTGCTATAGTCTGCTCTCAGTCTAGCTTTCTGCATCAGAGTCAGGAATTGTTCCAATTTTACATAATTGTGAGGAACACCTTATGAGTTAATTTGTGTCATGAATATAGTCTTATATTGCCTGTGGTCCACTGCCTGTAAACAGCTGTCTTAAATACTGTGTTCAAGGCCAGGCTTGGTGGCTCAGCCTGTAATCCCAGCACTTTGGGAAGCCAAGATGAGTGGATTGCCTGAGCCGGCAGGTTCAAGGCCAGCCCAGGCAACTTGGCGAGACCTCATCTCTACAATAAATCAAAAAATTAGCTGGGTGTGTTAGCACATGCCTATAGTTCCAGCTACTTGGAAAACTGAGGTGGAAGGATCACTGTAGCCCAGCAGGTCAACGTGAGCATGCCACTGCATTCCAGCGTGGGCTATGAAGTTAGACTTAAAATAAAAAAAAAAAAAAAAAAAAAAAAAAAAAATATATATATATATATATATATATATATAGTATTCAGTTTTATAGTTGTTTATGGTGGAAGTGCCATAAACAACTATATTTGGTACCAATTACTCCTCCCATCATGGCCAGAAGCAAAGGTCATATAATTCTTTCTGAAGAAGTTATCACCATATGATAAA
>CAUYQG010135628.1:0-30787 GCA_963574415.1 Tarsius wallacei
TTATTGTAGAGATGAGGTCTTGCCAAGTTGCCCAGGTGGGTCTCGAACCCGCGGGCTCAGGCAATCCACTCACCTCAGCCTCCCCAAGCGCGGGATTACAGGCTGAGCCACCGAGCCCGGCTGGCCATCCAGGTTTTCAAAGGAGATGGCTGCAACTAGTTTAGTGGGTTGTTTTACGAGAAGGGTTAAAGTACGCTAACAGGGTGACTGGCACGAGCCATGGCAACGAGCTGTCAGCATCCTGGGACCCGAGCAGGTAAGAGCAGGTGCTCCCTCACCTAGACTCTGGACCGGTCCCAGGACCTTGAGGCAGCTGAAACTGTGGAGTGGGTCACCAAACAGAAGCGTGACTTTCCTCAGAGGAGCATCAACCTGCAGCCAGGCAGAGAAAGCTGAGGAATTCCCCAGCCCCCTTCCCCTCTGCCCTCCATTCTCCTTGCCAGTATCTCTCATTGGCTGCAACCGCCTGGCTCACTTGGCCTCTGGCTTCCAGGCAGTCTAGGTAAGAAATGTGGAGGAGGGTCTAAGGTACAAACAGAGGTATCCTGAAGCACTACAGGAAGCAGCCATAACTCCAGATGTGCAGCCACCGCTGCCAAGAGCACTGAAGGGAGGATGAAGACAAGTAAAGCCAGAAGGCAGGGACTTCACCATTGGTGACACACTCAACAGGGCATACGGGACAGCCCCCAGCTCCAAACATCAAGACAGGCTGGTGGCTGTCACGGGGGTGAGGCTCCATGTGATACACCCCTCAGGACTGTCCTGCGAACCTTCACCTTCACCTCAGGGGCGTAAAGGATATTGTGTCAGTCTGATAAGCAATCTAGATGACCCTTCTGAGCAGCATCTTGGAAATGCTCCCGTGCAGTGGCCCATGGCTTGGCCAAGAAGTCGGGCCCAAAACCAGATTGGAGGATTGGTATCAAAGGCTTTTTGGTGAGGTGTATGGATGGACTTGTTGGAACAGGCCCAGAATTTGAGACTAGAAGGTTCCCACTGCAGAAAAGTCTCAATCAGGTGGGCAAGGCAATGTAGAGATGCCGGTCAAATTCTCTCCATCCACCTGCATGTTTGTTTAATGGCCTCAGGCCAAATGGTCCTAGGGACACGGAAGTAAGGAGGAGACCATGCCCAGGCTTGACAACACGGGCTCCATTTTTCCTTACCTGCTGACTATGACTCCTGCTAAAATATTTTAGTGACCAACCATAAATCTCAACACTGAGGGATTTATGCTGGGATTTACGAGGGCAAGGGGGCAGCCGGCACCTGATGACAGGCAACTTCACTGATCCTTCTGCGGGAAGCGATGAAGCCACATTGGAATAGAACCTGATCCTGGACCTCCCACTGCCATTGCACTCTCCACAACACCCACCTGCCAAACAACTCGCTGTACAGTGACAGTAACAGGCAGTGGGCCTCTTCTATCAGTGGGAGTTTTCAGAACTTCACCATCCAGAGACAGAAGTGAGACTACAGTATGAGCACTTCACGCTCCTGGCAGATAGTGGCAAAATGCTGGTAATGGGGAAGGCCGGATTCTCAGCGTCAAGCCACTGTCAAGCCGGCAGGCAGGTCCCGTTTTCCTCCTGAATCCCCAGCGCCTAGGGAGCCAGTGAAGGTCTGTTCCGTGGAGAAAGCGGCAGGATGGCACGAGTCCACTCTCGGACTCAGTTTCCTGGCTCCTCCTTCGGTTTGGGAACAGATCTGGCGCCTCTGAAGGCGTCTTCACCGCAGGTCACCCCTTGGTAGGAAGGTGAACGGCGCGAGCGTGAAGCAGGTGCGGCCGGCGGCCACTCGGGCGGTTGGTCAGGCGGGTATCCAGTCACGTGGGTATCCAGTGTCGTACTCGCTCGTCCCTCCACGCTGCGGAGTCTTCGTACTGCCGCCCAGCTCCTTGCGGGGACGTGCGCGTGTGCGCATGCGCAACAGGTGGCGCAGGCGCGTCCCGGAAAACGGGGGGGCTGGGGACGTCCGCCTCTGACAGCCAAGGGGTTTTCAGGCGCCGGGGTTGCGGGGTCGATCCTGTCGCCCGCCTGGTCCCGCGGCCCCGACCGCGGGCTCTGTCTCGACGTGTCCCTCGCGGACCCGAGGCCCAGAAGCACGCCCTCGAGTAGAGCCCGGGGCCCCATGGTCCAAGGCCGCGGGGCCGGTCGCCTCACGGTTCTCCCGTGCGCGTCGGCGTCGCGCGGAGTCACGCTCTGGGCACTTGCTAAGGCGCTTCCTTCTGGTTCAGCCGTAGGCCCGGGGGTCCCTGTCCTCGAGTGCCTACCGCCCCAGCGTAGGCTCCCTCTGTTGCAGGCGGCGGCGTCTGGACATCCACGCCGCGGTTCCGCCCGCCCTCGCCACCCAATGTCCCCTCCAGGCTCGGGGTCGAGGAGGATCCTGTGCACGCTGCGAGGGGCTAGAGCTCGTGCAATTTGGAGCACCTCGTAAGAAAAAGAATACAAAATTAGGTATGGTGAATGTTGCTTAGAGTAAGAAAAGACATAATGAACTGCGCGTTGTACAGCGCTGCCAAATACCACAAATGTCATACAGTTCATAAAACATTTCACCAATTAACTGCCTGGCGCACCTCTCATATATTTTCCTCAACTTTGAGCTGCGAGCTTTGCTCTTTCTTTCCTTTTTATTTTTTTGAGTCAAGGTACCCCTTGGTAGCCCAGGCTGGAGAGGAGTGGCATGATCACGTCTCACCATAGCCTCCACCTCCTGGGCTCAGGTGATCCTTCTGCCTCAGCCTCCCTAGTAGCTGGGACTACAGGCACTCCCTAGTAGCTGGGACTACAGGCATGCACCACCTCATCTGGCTAATGCTTCTTGATATGGCAATGCTGTAGTGGTGTTGCTTTTTACAGAGAGAATAGAAAGATAATTCTTGCCTCTGGAAGAGTTGATGAAAACTAGTTTTTATTATTGATAATTTAGAAAATATTCTGTCAGCCTTGTATTCTTGCTGGTAATGATGTATATACTTGTAGAATTGCTGTCAGATTTGACTAAACTTCTGTATGAGGGGAAGAATTTTAGGCGTTTCAAATGTCCTAACACAGGGTCTAGTCTTAAATCCGGACGTGTCCACAGTGGCTTAATATGAGCTTTACATCATTGTCGATTTCAGTATTTCCTGTCAAAGCAGGAAGAAATGGAAACCGACTTCCATGTTTACTAGTCACTCCACTTCACTATTTGGATCACATACATTCTGTTTGTTTTGCCTGCCCCTCAAGAAAGGGTCTACTGTGTTTTAGTGTTTTTCTTTTTCTTGTCTTTTCTTTTTGCTTTTCTTTTCTTTCTTTCCCTCTTTCCTTCTTTCTTTTTGAGACAGGGTCTTGCTACTGTGTTTTAGTGTTTTCTTTTTCTTGTCTTTTCTTTTTACTTTTCTTTTCTTTCTTCCCTCTTTCCTTCTTTCTTTTTGAGACAGGGTCTTGCTTCGTCATATAGGCTGGAGCGCAGTGGCACAATCAGAGCTCATCAGCCTCGAACTCCTGGCCTCAAGTAAACCTCACCTCAGCTTCCCTAGTAGCTGGGATTACAGGCGTGAACCACCATGCCCGGCTAGTTTTTATTCTTTGTAGAGACAGGTTCTTACTATGTTGCCCAGTCTGGTCTGGAACTCCTGACCTCAAGTGATCTTCCTTTCTCCTCAGTCTCCCAAAGTGCTGGAATTACAGGCATGAGTCAGTGTCCAGTCGGTGCCTACTGTGTTTTTATGTGATTTGTGTGTGACCCAAGTAAACAGAAATTTCATGTGCTCTGTGGATTAACTCTTTCTCAAGTTATCCATCGATATGAAATACATAATGCCCATCTTACTGAAAACCCTAAGGTCGGACTCGGTAGCTCAAGCCTGTAATCCCAGCTCTTTGGGAGGCAGAGATGAGAGGATTGCCTGAGCTCAGGGGTTCGAGACAAGCCTGGGCAACTTAGTGAGACCTCATCTCTACAATAAATAAAAAACTAAGCTCAGCATGGTAGTGCATGCCTGTAGTTCTAGCTACTTGGAAGATTGAAGTGAAAGGATTGCCTGAGCCCAGCAGATTGAGGCTGTGGTACCTGTGAGCATGCCACCACTGCACTCCAGCCTGGGCAACAGAGTGAGACTCTGGCCAAAAAAAAAGAAAAAAGAAAAGAAAGAAAGAAAAAGAAAAGAAAAACCTATACAAGCAAAACAATGTAGGCAATGTTTAGTCTTAAAATAGGTTAACCAACATCACATGGCAGTTGTGCTTTAAAAAATATTTCTTTGAAAATGTTTTGAGAAGTATCTCTTTTACCTGTTAGGTTTTAGTTGTTTCCTTGTAAGTTGTGGGATCATAGTTTTGAACAGTAAAGATTTTTCACTAAACAGTGTTGGGTGGGATTTCTGCTCATTGTAATGGGCGTAACAAGGATTATGGTACTTACTGAAGTCAACAAATTTGTGGTGGGTCGGCTGCCGGCCCTCTGTGTGTTCTGCCAGCTGGACCCATTGTGGTTTTCCTTTCTGTTACCTCCAGCTTCCTTCTGCTTTTTTTGTTGTTTGTTTAGGAGTGTCCTGATTCTCATAATGCCTGTATTATCATTTTCATCCTCCATATTTTCTTAGCTGTTCTTTTCCTTCATGACTTTGACCATTTGTTTTTTTTAGTTTCCATTGTAACATAATACTTTGTATTGAGCTCCATCACTGTATATTAAAATAACTGGACACCAAACACTTGGATTATGACTCTGTGAAGGGGTTCTGTCCCTGGAGCACACATTTATTCAGCTCCTTTTGCTGTGTCATTAACAACTTGAGTTATTTCTTCCGAAATTTTCAGAATTTGTCAGGACATGCTGCTCAGTTATCTACTAAGACTGGATCTGAAATGTCAGGATGCAGAAACTGTGACTTCACACACCATAGGCTCACTCTGGGCATTGCCACAGCCATGTGCCCTACATGCACGGGCATTCAAAAAACTTTCATAAAGGGAAGTGTCACTGCATCAGCATGAGCCAGTTTTGTGGAATGTGTTCTGGGTTCCTACAGGAGGGAGGTCCCATCCTGACCAGCATTCGAGGGACAGGTCCTCTGCTTACAGTTTGGAGGTCTGCTGTTGGGGAGGGGAATGTTCCAGACTGTGTACTGGCTCAGAGTATTTCAAAGCTTGTTGTCCTCATCTCTGCTAGCTTCTGTTGCCTGGGACTGGAGGGCAGGAGCCCCATGGGCCAACTTCTGGCCCCGTGAGCACCAGGCAGCTGACTATAGCATTGCTGGGCCAAAGGGGCCACAGAGCCCAGCACACACCCCCATACCTCTCCACATATCCCTAACTCTGCTCCAGGTATCATATTAGAGTTGGAAGCTTCAATTTGAACTCATAGTTTACCTTAATATAGCTACAGATGAACAGATGCATAAACTATTTTAGGTATGCTGGGTGTCCTTTTTTTCTGCCCCCAGGAGAGTGGGTAGACACAGCTTTGCCTGGGACCCTATGGCTGGGCCTCAGATCTTCCCATCCAGCCGCCTTGGCCAGGACTCCAACCCTAGCCAAGAAATCCCAGCTCCAGCCTTTTCTTCCTGTCATCTGTAAGTAAGAGTCATGATGGTCACCAACTGAACAGTGCTTGGGGATTAATGCATTAGTGCATGCAAAGTGCAAAAGCAAGCATCCAGTCCTATTAGAGGTTAAAGGTGATGGCCAGCCAAGCACAGTGGCATGTGCTTGTGGTCCCAGCTACTTGGGAAGCCAAGGTGGGAGGATCATTTGAGCCTAGGCATTAAAGTCCAGCTTGGACAACATAGTAAGACCCCATTACTAAAAAAAAAAAAAAAATTTAATGATGTCGGTGGTGGTATGGAGTCACTGGCAGCAGCAGGAGCAGCGGCAAGAGGCGCAGACCTAATCTTGCAATTTTGGCACAGGCCACTGGATACCTGGGTCCTACAGCCTACTCTCCACCCTCTCTGGGGGATGCAGGGACCTTGATTCTCACATCTCCAACTTTCTTCTCTCCACCAAGGCCCCTAGACACCCATTCATGCTTCTCTGATCCTGAAAACACCAGTGACCAAGAAACCCTTGCTTTGATCATGACGGATCGGCCCATGAGAAGATATCCAGCACCCTTAGTCATTGGGGAAACGCAGATCAACACCACAGTGAGGTGCTGCCACATTTCTCCTAGAGTGGCTATAATGAAAGGCAAAACAACCACATCAACAGCTGGGAGGATACGGAGCAACTGGGACCCTCTCACATGGCTGCTGGCAAGGTGGAATGGGGCGGCCACTTTAGAAAAATTTGGCAGTTACTTAATGTTTCTCCAAGAAACGCTGGTTCTTTTAGTGGAGAGTGGTATTAGAGACCAAGACCATGGGCACTGGGTATGCTTGTTGCTACTGGGGTGTCATTGTTTCCGGGCCATCTCAGGGGATGGAGTTAGGACGTGTGCCTGTGCGCGCGCACTGGCCAGGGTCTGCAGGCATACTTAGGATAGCTTCTGTGTCTGCCTGTCTGCAGGAGAACATACGGAACTCAGTTCTTTGGTTCTGTGATAAATCACTGAGTATGATAGACTCTAAATCCATCCAATTTTCTACAAAGTCCATATATTTGTCCTTCTTTATGGCTGGATAATATTCCATTGTGTATATGGTGCGGCTGTGTTAAGGTAAACATGAATTCATACTGAAGCCTCTCTAGGCCAGTACCACACGGTTTCCTTCCACCTTCTTTTCTTGTTTCTCTGTGACTTGCTCTCCAACATAAGAAAATGTTGCCCATTTTTTTTCATTTTAAAGATGTAGGGTACAATTCAGGATTAGGTACATAAGTGATCATTGTACAGGTGAAGTTTGGACCTCCCTTTGTCCCCTCTTCACCTGGTTTGGGATCCGGCACCCTTCTTGTTGTTATATGCTCCCCTCCTTTCCTCCATCCCCTGGCAGTGTCCTGCTACTGCCAATCCCTTTCTTAAAGTATTATGATAAATGTTCAGGGTTTGCTCATGAGTGAGAACATGTGGTACTCAGTTCTTTGTTTCTGTGACAAAGCACTCAGTATGATAGACTCTAAATCCATCCAAGTTGCTGTGAAGTTCATAATTTTGTCCTTCTTTATGGCTGCATAATACTCCATTGTGTATATGTACCACATTTTTGTTATCCAGTCCACATTCGATGGGCTGGGTTAAAAAAAAAATGGGCAAAACTTTCTCATGTTGGAGAGCAAGTCACAGAGAAACAAGAAAAGAAGGTGGAAAGAAACCGTGTGGTACTGCCTGGATAAAACATTTGGTTGGTTCCATGTTTTTGCTATTGTTAATAGTGCTGCAATAAACGTGTGTGTGCAGGTATTTTTTGTAGAATGATTTGAGTTTCTTTGGGTATATTCCCAAAAGGAGGATTGCTCAGTTGTGTGGGAGGTCAATTTTTAGATCTTTTAGAAATTGCTGGCCGGGCACAGTGGCTCACACCTATAATCCCAGCACTTTGGGAGGCCAAGATGAGAGGATTCCCTGAGCCGATGAGTTCAAGATCGGCCTGGGCAATTTGGCGAGACCGCATCTCTACAATAAAAATTTAAAAATTAGCCTGGCATGGTGGCACATGCCTGTAGTTCCAGCTACTTGGAAGGCTGAGGCAGAAGGATCACCTGAGCCCAGCGGGTTGGGGCTGCGGTGGCCGTGAGCGTGCCACTGCACTCCAGCCTGGGCACAGAGTAAGACTCTGACTCAAAAAAAAAAAAAAGAATCGCGCTCTTTCCCACCCTGCAAGATGGCGGGTAAAAAAGTTGAGAAGCCAAATGGTAAGGAGAAGAAACCTGAAGCCAAGAAGTCTGATGCTGGTGGCAAGGTGGAAAAGGGTAAGCTCAAGGCTAAAAAGTCGAAGAAGGGGAAACCCCACTGCAGTCGCAATCCTGTCCTTGGCAGAGGAATTGGAAGATATTCCCGATCTGCTATGTATTCCAGAAAGACCTTGTACAAGAGGAAGTACTTGGCAGCTAAATCCAAGGTTGAAAAGAAAAAAAAGGAGAAGGTTCTTGCAACCTTTACAAAACCAGTTGGTGGTGACAAGAATTGTGGTACCCAAGTGGTTAAACTTCGCAAAATGCCTAGATATTATCCGACTGAAGATGTGCCTCGAAAGCTGTTAAGCCATGGGAAAAAGCCCTCCAGCCAGCATGTTAGAAAACTGCGAGCCAGCATCACTCCCGGGACCATCCTGATCATCCTCACTGGGCACGACAGAGGCAAGAGGGTGGTTTTCCTGAAGCAACTGGGCAGTGGCTTGTTACTTATGACTGGACCTCTAGTCCTCAATCAAGTTCCTCTGAGAAGAACACACCAGAAATTTGTCATCGCCACCTCCACAAAAATTGATATCAGCAATGTGAAGATCCCAAAACATCTTACTGATGCTTACTTCAAGAAGAAGCAGCTGCGGAAGCCCAGGCACCAGGAGGGTAAGATCTTCGACACAGAAAAAGAGAAATATGAGATTACAGAGCAGCGCAAGATTGATCAGAAAGCTGTGGACTCACAAATCTTACCAAAAATCAAAGCTATTCCTCAGCTCCAGGGCTAACTGCGATCTGTGTTTGCCTTGACAAATGGTGTTTACCCTCACAAATTAGTGTTCTAAATTTCTTTGAAAGAACCTAATTAAAGAACTGATAAAGTTTGAAAAAAAAAAAAAAAAAGAATTGCCACACCGTTTTCCACAGAGGTTGTACTAATTTACACTGCCACCAACAGTGAAGAAGCATTCCCGCATCCTCTCTAGCATCTGTTTTTTGTTTTATTAGTGATGGCCATCCTGACTGGAGGTAGGTGGTATCTCAGTGTTTGCCCACTTTTTAAAAATATGGTTCTTGTCTTTTTATCCCTCATTTGTCAGAGACAGAATCCGTGTCTTCTCATCTTTTCATTTCCTGCACAAAGAGCTCCACAAATGTTGCACTGAAATGCATTTAAACTGAATATAGTTTTGTTTAAAGCTTATTTTGGTTTGCTTAAAGCTTATTTTGGTTTCTATTAGCGAGGTTCCCATACATGCCATTGCTGGGTTAAAGGCTGTTTACATTTTTACAGCTCTGATGTTTATTCTCAGAATCCTTTCCAAAACAGTTGCCTCTCCTTCCTGTACATGTGCTGGCTGCCTGTTTTTCATCTGTGTCCCACCCCCATCCATGAGTCCCCAGGATGTAGGGATGTTTTCATCTCTATCGTCTGTGCTTGACAGAATCTCAGAGTAGGTTTTTGCATGTCAGTGAATAGTGACTGACTGGAAGATTCAACTCACTCATTGTGTTATCTTCCCAAACTTATTCTGCATGGGACAAGAGCTGGCCCTGTCATGAACTCCCCTCAGGGCTAGAGTCCTGTTGGGAAGAACACAGGTGCCAGTAAGTGACTGTCCTGAACTTAGAGCTGCAGAAGTGTGAGGTGAGTGCTGGGCAGAGTGGCTTCATGGAGGAAGGGGTGATCCTCGCTGCAGGACAGGTGGTGACTGATGGGGTGCAGTGGGAGCAGGTTTCACATAGGGGGAGGGTCATGAATTGGGGTATGCATGTGAGGGGAGGCCTAGGGAACGGGGATAGCTGTGTGGGGGGAATCTGGGCTGTGGATCCAGGCAAAGGGTGATGATGATCCAAGTCATGGCTGCTTTCCTCCTGGCTTCAGGAAGGCAGGGTCTGCTCCTCTGTCCAGTTGGATCCTTGGCATCCAGCACAGTGCTCAGCATGAGAACGGAGGCAGGAAATGTCCTGGATGAGCAAATGAATGCATGCCGGCCCTAAGGTTTGGAGCCCAGGGAATGAGAGAAACAGGGATGCCCCACAAACACTGAGACACTGCAGGAACTTCAACCCCCTGGGGATGGAAGTGCTGGGGCACTGAGGGCCTTGAGTTAAGTTGACACAGGACCCTCTGTTTAAAAAGAGCCTTTAGGTGGGCTCAGTGGCTCACGTCTATAATCCCAGCACTTTGGGAGGCCATGGCAGGAGGATCTCTTGAGCCCAAGAGTTGGAGGCTGCAGTGGGCTATAATTGTACCACTGCATTCCAGCCTGGACCACAGAGCAAGACTCTGTCTCTATAAAAAGAATAAAAATAGCATGGCCAGGCACACTGGCTCATGCCTGAATCCCAGCACTTTGGGAAGCTGAGGCAGAAGGATTGCTTGAGCCTAGGAGTTTGAGATCAGCCTGGGCAATGTAGCAAGACCTCGTCTCTACAAAAAATACAAAATTTAGCTGGGTGTGATGGTGCACATCTGTAGTCCCAGCTATTCGGGAGTCTGAGGCAGGAGGATCATCTGAGCCTGGGTGGCTGAGGCTGTGGTGAGCTGTGATCATGCCACTGTACTTCAGACTAGCTGACAGAGTGAGGCCGGACTCAAAAAGGGAATAAAAGTTAAACATAAAAAAGAAACGGTTGAGGCTGGGCATAGGGGCTCACACTTGTAATCCTAGCACTTTGAGAAGCTGAGACAAGAGGATTGCCTGAGCCCAAAGATTTGAGACCAGTCTGGGCAACTTAACAAAAGCTCATCACTACAATAATTAAAAAAAAAAATTCAGGGAGTGGTGGCACACACCTATAGTTCCGGCTACTTGGAAGGCTGAGGTGGAAAGATCACTTGCCTGCAGCAAGTCGAGGCTGCAGTAGCTGTGATCATGCCACTGCACTCCAGCCTGGTTGACAGAGTGAGACTCTGGCTCAAAAGAAAAAGGAATGACTGTTAGTGGTTGAATTCAAGTCTATCCTACCATCTATGTGCTGCATGTGGATGTGTTTCTCCATGTAGGCTTTGGGGGACACCAGTTTCAGCAGATACATGGAAAGGTGGCTTGGACCACCTTGCTAAAGTGATAGAGATGTCTGCATGTGGGCTCTGTGAGGGAGGGCTCGGGCTTCATGCTTTCCAGTGGCTTCATATCCCTCCCATGCTGTCCCTGAGGTTCTTCTGAAATTCAGATGCCTGTGGCTCAGAACACAGAGGCAGGCAGGGTAGCTTCTGCAGGACCTGCCTACACCCCAGGGTGCCTTCTGAGAGGGCCTTTCCAGGCTCCTTGTGATCTTTTGCAAGATAAATATGCATATGCCGAATATGGTTGAGGTTCATCTCTGTGCCTCCTCAGACATGTTTGAGGGATGCAAATTAGGACACATGGATTGGCTTCCTCCTTGTCCTAGGAGGTCATGAGTTGGGAACAGGTCTCTCCAGAAGCTGCTAAAGGTCTGATAGAGGAGGCCTTAAACTCACAGTCACTTTCAGATCCAGTTAATATCAGTAAATTTAAATATTTTCTTGGTATATTCTCTTAAAATAGGTATTATAAGATTCATCTCTGAAGCTCTCAATTTTTTTGGAATGAAATTCAATGAGGAATATATGTATTAGTCATCTATAAAACTCACTTGCTCCTAGAATCAAATGGGGTTTAAAACATTTTACCAACTTTTAATTTTTAAAAGAACCAATTATTTTTTCCAATCTTGATTGAAATGTAACTTAAAATTGAAAGTATAAAAGTAAGCTGGGCTCGGTGGCTCAGCCTCTAATCCCGTACTTTGGGAGGCTGAGGTGAGTGGATTGCCTGAGCCTGTGGGTTTGAGACCCACCTGGGCAACTTGGCGAGACCTCATCTCTACAATAAATCAAAAATTAGCTGGGCGTGGTAGCGCACGCCTGTAGTTCCAGCTACTTGGAAGGCCGAGGCGGAAGGATCGCCGGAGCCCAGCAGGTCGAGGCTGCGGTGGTCGGGAGCGGCCACTGCACTCCAGTCTGGGTGACTGAATGAGACTCCAACTCAAAAAAGAAAAGAAAAATAACCGGGCATGGTAGCGCGCGCCTGTAATTCCAGCTACTTGGAAGGCTGAGGCGAAAGGATCCCCGAAGCCCAGCAGGTTGAAGCTGCGGTGGCCGGGAGTGGCCACTGCACTCCAGTCTGAGCGACAGAGTGAGACTCCAACTAAAAAAAAAGAATTTGAATAGAAATTTATATTTAACTTTTATTTTAAAAAAATTATACTGCAAGTCAGGAGGAAGTTTGAAAATTTTTACGAGGCCTGATTCCCTGGGATATGCTGAAATAAGTCTAATTAAAGGAGGATATTGTTTTCATATTTATGACTGCAAAACTTAATTATAAGTGATTTGTAGGAAACTTTTAGGAAATCATTAAAGTTTTATGTCAACAAGAGCATTAAGTGTTAGGATGAGAAATAGATTTTCTTTGTGGTGATTTGCTTGTTTGCATTTATGAGGTCAGCCAGGTTACCCATTACCTATATGTCATGTGCTATTTGTCTGTATTTCCTTCTTTACTGAATTGTCTAACATTAACTAGTCATGCTGGTAATAAAAATGCCTTTTAAAATAATCCCTTCAAAAAAATAAATATTTTTTTCAAAATTACTATAGAGCTTATAATTAATTGATTAGTTCTTTAAAATTTATGATAGTGTCTTTAATCTGCATGGTCAAGGAATCCATTCAATTCTTAAAATAAAATTATTTTTGTATTTTATGTTGTAAAAAGAATTATGGAAAGGTTCTTCAGTAAGATAAAATTGCACTATTATTAAATGAGCAGGATAGGATTAAAATCTGGCCTCTGTAATTAAATTCATTTTAATGAATATTTGTAGAAAATGGCATTTTTTGTAAGAGTGTCACCTTGAGGGTACATGTTTATTCTCTTTTTTAATTATCCTAAAATATCTGCTATGCTCCTGGAAAGTCTAGGGCTGAGCATTTTTTATTTGCTTTGTATTCTTCATGTGATTATTTAAAATTAGTGTATAAAAATAGTTTTCTTGATAAATGTGGCTTATCTAAATTAGCGGTTTTTTTCTTTCCTTTGTGTTTATGTATTTTATGACAGTACTGCTGAGAATTAAAAAGTTAACCCCTTTATTCTTGTGCTTTCTTTTCTAACGGTAGTTCTTAAAATTATAGATTGGTTCCTTTCAGTTATTTGTTGAAGGTTACAAGGAAGCTGAATATTGGCTTAGGAAATTTGAAGCCGACACTTTGCCTGAAAATGTTAGAAAACAATTTCAGTCACAATTTGAAAGATTAGTTATTTTGGATTACATCATCAGAAATACAGGTATTGATGTTCTCTCATTTTTTCACTCCAATCTTGTTAGCTTTCAAACCGTATTCTTGTTATCCAGATTTTAATGCAGAAGTCTTGAAGCCACTTCCTCTTCTTGCCTTGGAAAACAGATGTGGGGCTGATGCCCCTGGGCAGAATGAATCCTGAACTGGATTCTGACTCTTAGCAGACTCCAGTGATCAGTTCCTGTCCCCCAGAGAGGAATTCCTAGGGGCAGGACCACGCCCGATATTAGAAATGTTATATGCATAATGTGAATAATGTATGTGTAAAATATGTTAGATGCTGATTTTTACAATTGTGGCTGTTAGCATAGTTTGTAAATACATTCAGCTCTTAGTTTTTCTGTGCTGTAAGGGAGCCATGATGTAGATAATTTAGAGCAGGGGTTCCCAGACTTTCGGGGTCAGTGTTAGAGCTTGTTAAACACTCGTTTTCTCAGACTCCACCTAGACCTGGTGAAGCAGAAATGCTGCAGGTGGGTGCCAGCCGGCTGTGTTTTAAGGAGCCCTCCAGCTTATTCTGGTGCACTCTAAAGTTTGAGAATCACTGGTTGGTTAAAAATGTTATCCCTTCCCGCTGTGGGAGCTTTTCTGTCCTCTCAATCAATCCTACTTTCAAAAGAAAAAAAATTTTCATGTTTCTATTAGTTTCTGAAAAAGCAACCATTTTCTAGATTTCTTTTCTTTTTTTGAGTTGGAGTCTCGAACCCGCGGGCTCAGGCAATCCACTCGCCTCGGCCTCCCAAAGTGCTGGGATTACAGGCTGAGCCACTGAGCCTGGCCAATTTATTTTCTTACTTAATATGGTCTTGGGTTAATATTAAAATTAGTATATAGTCCAGACTGTTCCTAGATTGACATTAGGTCAGCTTCCTTAAAAATTTGCCCAGTAATAGGTATTTTTTCTTCCTAAGGTGAAAAAGTTCCTTGGTTTTAATAACCTTGACTTAATACCTATCTCACAGGGTAGTTATAAGGATTACATGAATTACTACTAATTAAGTATTTACAACAATGTCTGGCATAGAGAAAATGTTGAATAAATGTTAGCTGACATTTGTGGGCTTTTCTTCTTTTAGTTTGTGTTAAATTGGAACCTTTAATATTGCGAGCATATGCTGCAGATAACCAATGAAAGTCTCAAAAATCAGGAAATGACTAGATTTTTCTCATTGATATTAAGACATAAAGTCCCTAAAAGTGAAGTGACAGATTTTCATGTTTGTTTTGAAAGACAGGGGGAATGATAATTGGTTAATCAGATATGAAAAACAGAAACATGGAAAGAAAAATGACCATAAGGTAAGGACATTTAAAGTAAGCAAATAAAAAATATATTCAATTTTTATGGAAGATTACTTGAAGTTAAGTTTTTCTTCACCATTTCCTCCTTCTTTCACTTGGCTCCTTTCTTTTTAATCTTCTTTCTCTGTTTTTTCCATCCTTTTTCTTTCCATCACTTATTTACATTGCATTTATCAATTCTATATTTTATCATCTTTGGGCAGCTTTTTTATTTTTTATGAGACTAAAAGAATAATACCGGCTTAGTACTTTTTTAGAGCTTGAGAAATTTGTAGAACCACCAGATTTATTTTGCTTTCTGGTATTTTTGGTCACCATGTTTGTATTTTAGTCATTCACTTGCTTTTGAGTCTTTTGATTCAGTTCTGTGTTAGGGAATAAAATATTACCTAAAATGGAACATGTCAGCTTTACCTGTGAATACCATCTGATGAACTTTTTAAAAAGTACTTCTACTACTTATAAGAAGCTGGTTTTAACATACATAGTAGACTACATAGACTTTTTTTTTTGGAGTCAAGGGTCACACTCAGTTACCCAGGTTGGGGTGCAGTGCATGATCATAGCTCACCACAGCCTCAACCTTCTGAGCTCAAGTGATCCTTCCACTTCACCCTCCCAAGTGGCTGGGACTACAGGCACATACTACCATACCCAGCCAATTTTTTTGATTTTTTGTAGAGATGAGGTCTTGCTTTGTTACCCAGGCTTGAACTCCTGGGCTCAAGCAGTCCTCCCTCCTTAGCCTCCCAAAGTGCTGGGATTATAGGCGTGACCCATCATGCCCAGCCTATAGATTCATAACACTATCAGAGTTGTAGATATTAGATTAGTTGCTATCCGCTTTGAGTATCCAAGTTCAAGTTTTAGGTATTACATAAGAGATATTTTCAGAATATTTTTACAAGCTTATAATAATTTGTATATTTGAGAACATTTTGAGTGAGCGATTAAAAAATTTCTCTGATATTTATAATCTGTGTCTTCTCACAGCATCACTTTTAAAAATTTGAACTTTTATGTGTTGATCAAGGAAATTTAAAAATATATATTTATGGTATTTAGCATTAAAAAAACAAACTTGATACACACAAGTAACATGGATGAGTCTTAAAATTATGCTGAGTAAAAGAAGCTATTCAGCTGGGCTCGGTGGCTCAGACTGTAATCCCAGCAATTTGGGAGGCTGAGGGGAGTGGATTGCCTGAGCCTGCGGGTTCGAGACCAGCCTGGACAATTTGGCGAGACCTCGTCTCCACAATAAACAAAAATTAGCCGGGTGTGGTAGTGCATGCCTGTAGTTCCAACTACTTGGAAGGCTGAGGCGGAAGGATTGCTGGAGCCCAGCAGGTCGACGCTGGGATGGCTGTGAGCATGCCACTGCACTCCAGCCTGGGTGACAGAGTGAGACTCCAACTCAAAAAAAAAAAAAAAAAGAAGCTATTCATAAAGGGAACATGTTTTATGATTTCATTTATGTAGAAATCTAGAAAATGAGAACAGTTTCTAGTAACAGAAATCAAGCCAGTGTGAACTGCAAAGGGACACAAAGAAACTTGTGGGTGAAGGTTTCACATGTGTCAAGGCTCATCAAGTTGAACTTGTTATTACAGGAAGTTCATCGTGTGTTAATTATACCTGAATAAAATTGTAAATTAAAGAGTGGTAGAAATAAGTATAAATGACAGTTATTACAGAAATGGGTTTAAAATACACAAGCATGTTTATAAGCTCCTGAATTCATTTCATTGGTATATCTTAAACAATTTGATTTTGCTGAAATCATCATTTTACTCTTAGTATTTGGTGCATTTTTGTTGAAGTGAGGTATTTGATATAAGCTAGAAGAAAGAAATCTGGCATACATTATATGAGGCTTCACTGTAATACTTCTAACCCAAAAATTGCCTTTTTCACTTTTATGATTTTTATCTAGTAATGGTAGCCACCTGTCATTAAATAATCAGAATTACTTTTTAACATGAAAATCCCCTTGCTCCTGACACTTTCATTTCTGCTGCGAAGACTGTGTAAGTTAGGAATGGCCTATATACAGTCTGTAGTCAAGAATATCTTGAGGTTCCTTCTACTGGAACTTGTTATAGTTAGTTATGGTCTTTGGGGGAATTTTATTGAGAAACATTTCATAGGACTTAATTATGTATAGGACCTGATGGGACTCTAAGAAAGACTAGATCTTGATAAGTAATTTTGTTAAGTTATTTTTTTAAAGATCGGTAATATTTTACAAGTGTTATACACTTAAGCAATGCATTACCTAGACCATCACTTTTAAAGTCTTAATATTCTCAAGACCTTTTCTTCAAAGAGGAAAAAAATGAAGCTATTACTAAGTAAACATATAATATCAAATTTTTAAAAATAATGATTATGCACTTCTTACTGGTTTTTAAGATAATCTCAATTGCTTTTCTTCCTGGGTGAGTTTGTATTCTTTGTGGCAATTTATTGTTAATTTTCATAGGCTCTTCAGAGAGAATATGTTCTTAAACCTCATATTCTTTGAAAATATTTATATAGGTTTTTTGTCAGGAGTTCATTTTTTTTTCCTCTTTAGGGTTCAAAATGGATTGATGATAAAGAATTGCTTATTAAAATAGCTGCAATTGACAATGGTCTAGCATTTCCTTTTAAACATCCTGATGAATGGCGAGCATGTGAGTAGAACCTTCTAAAGATTCTATAATTAACTCTTTTCCAGAATGGAAAGGGAACAAAATTTACAGATATCAAAATAGTAGAGGAAAAGTATACTTCTAAATTATCCCTGTCAAAAAGGGCAGCCTCTATCCTACCTGTGGCTTGGCCCATATGACACCCAAAGGAAAACACATGGCCTAATATGCATTTATAAGAAAGCAATAGAAGATTAAGTATCATGAATCAGGGCTCAGTTCTAGGTGCTTGGGAAGAGAACGTGTATGACATGGGTCTTGCTGCATTCTGTTGACTTCTTTTTGGATGACTGTTTGGTTTTAATTTATAGGCTTGTATTAGCCTTGGAAAATTAGTTTGGTAGCTTTCCAGTTTTTAAAATATACAAAATTTGTACAAGCCAAAAAAAATAAAAATAAACTATACATAACGTGGAATGATATTTCTTAATAATTTGGTAGGTCTGTATTTTAAGTCTTAGATTGTGTTCACTTATAAAACCATTGAAACCTGCCATCCACCCCACCCCCCTTTTTAGCCAGCGGTGCTCTCTTGCCTTCCCAGCCTCTTCTGTGGGTGATTATTAGGTTTGTTTTGTTTTTTTTTGAGTTGGAGTCTCACTCTGTCGCCCAGATTGGAGTGCAGTGGCACGCTCCCAGCCACCGCAGCCTCGACCTGCTAGGTTCCGGCAATCCTTCCGCCTCAGCCTTCCAAGTAGCTGGAACTACAGGCGCACGCTACCACACCCGGCTAATTTTTTAGATTTATTGTAGAGATGAGGTCTCGCCAAGTTGCCCAGGTGGGTCTCGAACCCGCGGGCTCAGGTAATTCACTCACTTCAGCCTCCCAAAGCGTGGGATTACAGGCTGAGCCACCGAGCCCAGCTGATTATTAGGTTTTCAAACATCTTCTTGAGCTGGTTTGAGACACTTTTATTTTGCTTAAAGTCATCCGTGATCTCTTGAATTATAGATTTATGAGTATAACATTTTAATATAATTCTCTTATAAGAAATTCCCTCTGCCCATAGTAAGTTATGTAGGGGGTGAAATGAAATGATGTCTGGAATTTGCCTTAAAATACATGTGGGGGTGAGGCACAAAGGGGACAGATAAAATTTTGCAAATATTTGGTCATAATTGAATTAGGTTATTGGGAATATGGGAATTCATTATACTAGGTTTTTTTTTTTTTTGAGTTGGAGTCTCACTCTGTCACCCAGACTGGAGGGCAGTGGCCACTCCCGGCCACCGCAGCCTAGACCTGCTGGGCTCCGGCGATCCTTCCGCCTCAGCCTTCCAAGTAGCTGAAACTACAGGCGCGCACTACCACACCCGGCTAATTTTTCTATTTGTTTTTGTTTATGTTTATTTGTGTTTGTATACGTTTAAGATATAACTGTTTTTGGCTGGGTACAGTGGCTCCTGCCTGCAATCCAGCATTTTGGGAGGCCAAGAAGGGAGGATGGCTTGAGGTCAGGAGTTTGAGACCAGCCTAGACAACATAGTGAGACCTCATCTCTACAAAAAAATTTAAAAATTAGCTAGGTTGGTGGCATGCACCTGTATTCCCAGCTACTCGGGAAGCTGAGGTGGGAGGGTCACTTGAGCCCAGGAGTTCAAGGCTGCAGTGATCTGTGATTATGCCGCTGTACTCCAGCCTGGGCAACAGAACGAGACCCTGTCTCAAAAAAAACGTTTTTAAATATGTAATAAGTTTTTTAATTCTTTGTATTTGTGATTATGTCTCTTAAATTTCTACCATTTATTAGTGGGCTTTTAACCTCATTAGGCTTGCCAAAGATTTTTCTACAGTTAAACATTGTCCTTTTATTTATTGATATATTTTGGCTTTTTTTGTTTGTTTGTTTCTTTTATTGATTGTTCAGTTATTTCCATCATCTATTGCTTTCTTATAAATGCATATTAGGCCATGTGTTTTCCTTTGGGTGTCATATGGGCCAAGCCACAGGTAGGATAGAGGCTGCCTTGTTTGACAGGGATAATTTAGAAGTTTCTTGTTTGGTTTAAAAATTTCTAGATTGGTTGATTTTTTTTTTTTTTTTTTACTGTCTATTCCTATTTTTAAAAAGCTCTCCTCTGTTATTTCCAGTATTATTGCATTGTGATCTGTGCTTATGGCTTGTGTGAATTTTGTGTTTTGCAATTTGTTAGTAATTTCTCTGTGATCTTATATATGGCCAATATGAAGGACTATTTGAAAATAATGTTTGGACACAAAATTCTGTATCTGTCTGCTAATTAAGGCTTGTTGTTCAACATGTAAGTCATATCCTTATTTTTTTGACCACTTGATCTGTTAATTTTTGAGAGGAAATGAAAGACCACTGTGACAGATTTTTGTCAGTTTCTTTCTTCATTTCTTTGCATTTTTTGCTTGGTATTTCACACACATAATGGTCCAATGATTTTTCTTGCTGATGGCTTATTCTTTTATCAGTATGCAGCATATCTTACTGTTTCCTCCAGTGTTTTCTGCTTTTCTTGTTTGACTGTTGTAACACTGTTATACCTCCGTTCTTTTTGTTAGCATTAACCTGGTATTATTCTCCACTTTAATTTTTATCTTCATTTTGTTAGGTATATGACTTTGAATAATACTTAGCTGGATTTTTTTTTTTTTTTAACCCAGCCTGAGTCTTTTTGTAGGTGCATTTAACTCCATAGTTTAAGTGTTAGTAAACTACTGACATACGCTAACTTCTCCTGGCATCTTATTTTTTTTCCATTTATCATAAATTCTTTTTTTTTTTTTTTTGCCTCTCCTATCTTTGTTGTTTTTGTAGAGATGAAGTCTCCCTGTCTTGCCCAGGTTGGTCTCCCAGGTGTGAGCCACCATGCCTGACCCTTTCCTATCTTTCCTATCTTTTGTTGATGTGAAATGTTTTGGTTCCTATGTTATTTCTCCGTAATGTTTGGAACCTTTATGCAAATTGCATCTTAAAGGGTTACATTTAAGTTGTCTAAAGTACATCTTGAATATTATCAAGCACGTAGTTGGAGATTAAGGGTTGGAGCTTGAAACAGGAGTTGGTGTTGAGGATATAGTTTTTAAACTCTCATCCTGCTAGTGGAAGCCATGACGGTGTTTGCTGTCACTAGGGAAATGATGGAGAACCAACACTGCTGCCTGGTACTTAAGTACTCAGTAAATGAAGAAGAGATGGAATCTAGGGAACAGCGACATTGAAGGAGGGAAGAAGGAATAACTAGCAAAAGAGGGAAGGCGTGGCTTATAGGACAGATGGGAACCTTTGAGAGAGTGCTGTCTCCAAAGCCAGTAGGAGAGAATTTGATAAGGAAGATAATGGGAAACAGTGCTGCTTGCTACAGAGAGATTAAGGAGCTTGACAACTATAAACAGGCCCTTGGAAGAGACCCTTAGGACGTGGCTGGTGGTCGTAGGAGAGGGAATTTGGGTGGTGGCGGAAGAAGTTGAGGAAAGGGATTAGAAGTAGAGGCAGGCAAAAAATAAGGGCTTTTCTTTGATGAACTTCTTCAGGGACAGATAAGAAGGAAACTGGACAGAGCTTCAAGGCGCTGTGGGCCAGAGTAAAGGCTTCCTTTAGAATGGAGTGTACATCCCGTCATAGGCAAAGAGGTGGATACAAGAGAAGTGGGAAGGACAGACTCCCAAGGCAGATTTCTTCATCACGGATTCCCATGGGATACCCCCGCAGCCGCCCTGTGGATCATCACACTGTCATGTGCCTTAACTTTCTTGCAGGGATCTGAATATGCATCCCCTCTAGAAGATTCCACCGTTATACCAGTGCAGATCTTTCTAGTCCAGGCACTGTGTAGGCTTAATGGCCTTCTTAGGAAACAACTAGAGGTAGCCCAGAGTCCTGGGTCTTTTATCTCTTAAAGCCACTCACCTATTTACTTCCCAGTGATTTAATGTTTTTGATTATCATCCATATACAAGTGAGCGGTCATTCCTGATGGTTTGTAGCTGTGGAGAGCAGGGAGATCCTAGCCGTGGGGCTGTGAACAAGGTGTAGGTATCCATCAGTTTCTTTTTTTTTTTTTAGAAAGCAGGATTTATTGAGAGGACAGAAAAGCTCCCACAGTGGGAGGGGGCCCAAAGGGTCTGCCCTCGGTCTGTTTCTAAACTCAGGAACCAGATTCAGATGTGTTTTTTGAAATAGCGCTATTTAAGATAGACCCTTTTGCCAGACTCTTACTCCTTACTGTCTAAAACTCAGACATAACTAGTTTACTGTCCTTTGATATCTGAACTGACTATCCAAATCTGAGTAATTAGGTTGCCAAGGATAGTTGTGCTCCGATGAGGTTTGTTCTCCTGTCCTTTTTTAGAAGAACCTAGGAGTTGAAGGAAAGAACCGGGATAAATGTGAGTCTAAATAAACCATTTCCTCCCACTGATCAGGAGAATACTTTTTTCTATTAGATCCATTTCACTGGGCTTGGCTTCCTCAAGCAAAAGTTCCTTTTTCCGAAGAAATAAGAAACTTGATTCTACCATATATTTCTGACATGAACTTTGTGCAAGATTTATGTGAAGATCTTTATGAACTTTTCAAGGTAAATAAATGCTTAATTTTGATTATTGCAGAAAATGAAATAGACCTTAAAATCGAAGGGATTTTCTTAATAGAACGAACTTGTGATTTGCTACTTCTCGTATCACTGCTTGTAGTAGAGCCGGACCTGACAGAGAATTGGCAGTTTTACTTTCACAGAAGCATAAACGTGTCAAGTTACACTTACTATGAGTATTCTTTGAAGTGAGACGACATTAAAATTTAAGAACTTGTTTCTTCAAAAGTTGAATTTTTTCCGGAATACTCTATAAAGTGTAATGTGTGTTTGGTGAACTGCTATGATTTAAATCTCTTAAAAAACCTAAAATCATTGGCTGGAAAGTCATCCTTTCTGGAACAAGTTGGGGTATAGATAAATCAATCTAGTCACCTTCTGAGAGTATACAAAAATACATTGGGTAAAAGTACTCTTTCTGTCTTATTTTATCTAGGAAAGCTTTGTAAATGGCTTTATTTGCTAAGTTGAGGAGTTCGTTTGCTTTCAAATATTTGTTTTAGAGATCTTGATTTGGGGAATTATAATGTTTTCTTCTTTTTTGTGATAGACTGACAAAGGATTTGACAAAGCTACTTTTGAAAGTCAGATGTCTGTGATGAGGGGTCAGGTAGGTTCCCTTTTACAATCTTATTCATTAGGGGAAGAGTCTCTTTGAAACAATAGTCAACTGTTTTCTCCGCCATGACTCAGAGATGAATTCTTAAAACTACCTGTTATCCTGTACCAAAATAGCTCAGATGATTAGAAGTGAAATTGATTTAAGTAGTTTCTTTCTTATATTTTCTTACAAATTAGTTAAAAATTTTGACCTTGCTATATATTGTTTATAGCCAGTTGTCTCCCTCCTCCCCCGCCGCCATGAATTGTTTGTCCCCATTTTGATAGCTATGTCCCTGGGTGTCACTACTTTTTTCTTCCTGAAATCCACTTGCTTAGATATTTCAATACCAAGTTTTGTTGCCAATAGATTATTGTCCTTGCAGAGCATGCCTGGCCTTTGCTGGGGCGGTCAGTAAGTAACTATGCCACCAAGGTGGATTAGAGCATGAAAGAACTGATTGTAATGCAGTCCTTCCCCCGTCCCCCCCTTACTTCTGGTTTAAGATAGAGACACAAGGCCTTGCATCTGCTTATGCGGACCTGCAGGCTGATTCAGATGACATTTGCTTCTTTGACTCTATGAATGGTATTTATATTCCAAAAGGAAGATTTGAAATGAAAATAAAATACACATTAAACATTGTCCTTTAGCGACTTATAAATTAACATTCTCTTTCTAAAATATACGTTTAATTTAAGGTAGCTATTTTTGCTATAATACCTATGGCAAAGAAGGGAAGTCAAGTTTTTACACTGATCATTGTTTTATATAACTATAGCAAGTAAATATCATTAAACCAGATTATTACTCATTTATTTGCCAAATATTTATCGACAGAACTATTGCCAGGGACTAGTCACTGGAAATAGAGTAGTGAGCAAAACCAATCCTTCCTGGGGAACTTTGGTCTGCTGAGGAGGCCAGAGTTAGTGAAAAGGGACCGATGATTTTAACTGATGCCCCTTTCTGTGTGCCATCGTATTTGCACAGCACTTTGCTGGAGTTGTGAGTCTTAAGCAGTAAGGAAATGGTTGGAGCAGTAGGAAGGGCCTTCAGAGCCGGATTATGGATTCCACACGGAAGCCGTTGGAGCAGCTAGAAATTGCTCCAAAGAAGCACTGTAAGGAGACAGACTTTTTCTTTCTTTCTTTTTTTTTTTTTGATTCGAGATCTCATCTTTTGCCCAGGCTGAAGTGCAGCAGCATGATCACAGCTCACTGCAGCCTCAACCTACTGGGCTCAGGCGATCCTCCCGCCTCAGTCTCCCAAGTAGCTGGGACTACAGGTGTGTGCCACTACACCCAGCTAATTTTTTTATTTTTTATAGTGCCGAGGTCTCACTATCTTGCTCAGACTGGTCTTGAACTCCTGGGCTCAAGCAATCTTCCCGCCTTGGGATCCCAAAATGCTGGGATTATAGGTGTGAGCCTAGGTGTGAGCCTACGTGCCCAACCGAGACAGAAATTTTGGAAGAGGAGATCTTATGCTGGGTTTCTTCTATGACCTCCCTGAAATTGTATGTAAAGTTTTGTTTATATATGCATTTTGGGTGTGTAAAGAAGGATTTATATCTTAGCATATGGACTCCCTAACCCAAAAAAGGTTAGGAACCACTGCAGAAGACTAGGCTGGACAATGGGTGCTTGTAGCAGATGTGAAGGCTAGAACTAGGGAACCTAGCTGGGAGGCTTTTTCTGGTAATTCAGGCAAGAATGAAGGAATTAAAAGATCGGTGATTGTAATTATGTTGCAAGGTTTTTTTTCTAAAATATATTTGCACGAAATTTTCAGGAATAGGTAATTATGCCCTGATTTGACCTTTTTGCTGAAACAAATTGCCTTGATATAGCAATATGCTTTATCTTCTGGAGTTTTCTTATCCCCAAAGGTATATTTTTATCTTAAGAATGTTATTTAAAATAAATAAGTAAATAAAAGCTGTACATAATTTTGTAAGCTTTAATTGTAGATTAAAGTTAACACATGAGAAATTTAAAGTATAAAAATGTCTGAGCCGGGTGTGGTGACTCATGCCTGTAATCCCAGCACTTTGGGAAGTGGAGGCAAGAGGATTGCCTGAGTCCAGTGGTTCGAGATCAGCCTGGGCAACCTGGCAAGACCTCATCTCTATAGTACATCAAAAAATTAGCCAGGCATGATGGCACGCACCTGTAGTTCCAGCTACTTGGAAGGCTGTGAGTGTGCCACTGCATTCCAGCCTGGGTGACAGAGTGAGACTTTTACCCACCCCCCCAAAAAAAGTCTGCCTGCAGCCAGGGTAGCATAGCAAGACCTCGTTTCTTCAAAAAATTAAAAATTTAGCCAGGAGTGGTAGTACATACCTGTAGTCTCAGCTACTCGGGGAGGCTATGGCAGAAGGATGACTTGAGCCCAAGAGTTTGGGGCTACAGTGAGCTATGATTGTGCCACTGTTCTCCAGCCTGGGTGACAGAGTGAGACCCTGTCTTTAAAAAAAAAATTTTTTTTTTAATTTAAAAATGAAAATGCTTGTCTAAGAATGTTCCAATTCTGAGGTTTGTTACAAAGATATACATACCAGTGGCTATCTGCTATTTTAGGTTTTTTACTCATATTCTGTCTCACTCACAAAATAGTTAAGGCATTATAAAAATGTTTGTAATAAAATATTGAAATGACAAGGTCAAGATCTGAGGAAAGAAAAACATAAAATGATGATACTTTGATTATATGTTTTAATCTGATTTTATTTTAATTTGATATCATGCTTTCTGATAGCCAAAAAGAATAATAATGGACCCTGGTCATGTACATGATTATGTAGCTCTTGTTTTAACTGTTTTGGGGTGTTTTTCTTTTGAAGTTGGTCTAAAGCCAAGCTTGGTGGCTTGCACCTGTAGTCAGTCCCAGCTACTTAGGAGGCTGAGGCAAGAGGATTGCTTGAGCCCAGGAGTTTGAGTGTGCCATGATCACACGTGTGAATAGCTACTGTACTCTAGTCTGGGCAACATAGTGAAACCCCATCTCTTTAAAAAAAAGTTTAAAAAACAGTCTAAAAAACCAGGTGTTGTTGGTATTCTAAAGTAAATAAGCACTTATTAAACAGAGGCTTAACAAACAAACGCAAATAATACAAAAAACTTAAATCATTTCAGCCAGTATCTTAACTGAGTTAAAATACTTATGTCCTTTCTATCATTTATAAAGATTCCTTAAATTTTTACTGTCTCTAGTTTTGCTTACTAACTAATGTGTGCTTTCTATAACCAAGCCTTTTGCCCTAGTTTGTAGTAAGCCTTCAGCTTTATACGTATAATCAGTGACATGCTCTAATTCCTCACATAAAAGTGTGGACTGAAACTAAGATGAAGAGGTTTTTTTTTTTTTATTTGGGACTGATAATGTTTATGAAAGTTAAAGATAAACCATAAAGTTTCATGTTTATGAAAGTTAAAGATAATTTGGAATTTTGTATTAAATAGCAGTAGATGATAATCAAGTTCAGTAAAATTCATGCCATGTTCTTCCTGTGCCTGTTTGGAATATTGAACTGATTATATATTTACTCAGGGGCAATGTGAAATACATTTTCCACATGAACTGAAAAAAGTGGCAGAAATGATAACTCAAACCGTTTTATGAAAACACAGTGAGCTTATATTTAGTGCCTTATAAACTAGAAGCTCATTTACAGATTTAGTAATAATTGATGTTAAAGAAAATGAAACTAACACTTAGTACCTCCTGAGTACTTGACCCTCTCCTGCATACTTTTATGCTACTTTTATTTTTTATTATTGATTGATTGATTGCATAGGAGTCTCACTCTGTGCCCAGGCTGGAGTGCAGTGGCACTATCGCAAGTCAGCACTGCCTCAACCTCCTGGGCTCAGGCGATCCTGTGCCTCAGCCTCCAGAGTAGCTGGAACTCCAGGTGTGCACCATCACGCCTGGCTAATTTTTATTTTTTATAGAGATGAGGTCTTGTTAAGTTGCTCAGGCTGATCTTGAACTCCTGGTCCTCTTTGGCCTCCCAAAGTGCTGGAATTACAGGCATGAGCCACCACACCCAGCCAACTTTTATGCTGCCTGTTGTTTATCCTCACCACAGCTCCAAAGGGTAGTCTACATTTTATGTGGAAGAAACCTGGCTCAGAAAGTCTTAGTAGCATGTTCTTCTGTGAAGTCGGGGGTCTGTCTTAGCCGGTCTTATCTGCATCACTTAGGCATTGCCTCTGCCGGGAGCCCTCGTCACTTCTCTGGATTTGCTGACATTCTAGCTGGTGACCTTACCTCTTCGCATTCCTCTTCCATGTTAAGACAAGAGCAGTCTTTAAAAACAAGTCTGATCGTACGTTTTACAATTTAAATGCCCATGATTTGTGCTCGGGTGCAGGCTCAATTCTAGGCTTTCAGTACAGTCAACGGGACCCTCCACTCTCTGGCTCCACACAGTGCGCCTACCACTGGCACTTGCCGGTTTGCCGCTCCTCTAGGCTCAAAGCTCTGAGCAGCTCTTCCTTCCAGCTCCCTGCGGTGCCCTCATGCACTGCTCTGGCTCCTTGGGTGCCTTTCCCTCTTCATCTGGACAAGTTTTTCTTCCAAACTCCAGGCCAGGCCCCCGAGGCTCCTTCTGCCATGAGAGAGTTGTTCTCCTGATTTCTGTGGCAGGCCCTGGGAATATGCTGGTGTCACATTTTCCTCAGAAATGTGGTTTTAAAATCAGCATATGGGGTACATTGCTGTTGAAAAGCAGCTTAAAATCAATCATCAGTAGAACATCTGTGGTTTGATGTTCACAGTGCATGACTCTTATGCACCCTGAAATGTGAAGACCAGAGAACCCATCCAAAGGAAAGCCAAGGCCAGATACAGAGCTCCTTGCGCTTATGCCACAGCTGTCATGCCCCTACCAAGCTCTCAGATATGTCATGGGTGGAGGGTTCTCGTTTCTCCTCTGGCCTGTAGCGTGTGCTCCTTTCTGTTTTTAAAAAGAATTGTCTCTGATTTAAACATATAGTAATAGATGTGTTTATTCTTAGAGCATGATCAGATATTACAGGTGGAGTGCAGGCCCTCTGTAGTCACATTGCCCCGTGGTGTTGCAGGTACTTGCTCATTAACTATTTCTAGAATGGGAGCTTTTGAAGAACTCACGTGGTTTTTTTTCTCCTATTCAGTCTCCTCTTCTCCCGGACACAGTGAAGGCTCAGAAAATGTTTCTTTAGTAAATAAATGCAAGAGTCTTCTGAACTCCCAAAGAAATACTAATAGGATAGTTTTAGGATTCAGTAATGTTTGTTATTATATAACGATTTGAAACTTGATAATTTGTAGAATGACTTTCATTTTCTTATATGTCTCTGTTTTCCAGATTTTCTGCAACAATCATGTATTATTTTTAGAGTCAGGAAAATAAATAGATGATACATAAATTGGTAAATTTACACTAACGTTTTTAGAATAGAATTTTTAAAACCCAAAGAAGAAACTAACCAGAATATTTCATTCCTTAGCCATGCCGGTGCACACATTTTATTTTCACGGTAAGAACAGTGCTTATAAACTTAAATGTCATAAGGTTTTTTCCTTCTTGTTATCCACATATAGCCAAGTTAGAAAATGTTAAGGGAGGAACTTAAAAGGAATACTGAAACATAATCGGTAATAACTGTTGCTGATAAAGGTCTATTTTCCTGACGTGTTAAAGACTCCAGATCATCTAGGAACAAAACCAGCTAGTTTATACTATTTAAAGTATCAGGGAAAAAGAAAATCAATTATTAAAATTTTATCTGAATGGAGGGTAGAATAGGCTGTTCTTTCACATTGAATTTCATGACCTGGTTTGTATGCTCAAGTAGAAATTCTAAGAGTGTCTTTGAACATGGAATGTAACATATTTTACTTTTTCTCGTTGTAATTGTCTTGTTTGAGAGTAAACACTTGAATAACATTGTACTTAAAATAACTGCCTTCCGAATTCTCTGATCCTCTTGCCCTGCTTCCTGTTCCCCCATAGTACTTTCACCTCTGCTACCTGGTATAATGTACTTATTCATGTTTATTGACGCCTTGCCTCCCTCTGCTAAAATGTAAGCTCCATGAAGGTGGGAATTTGACTTGTTTTTTTAACTGTTGATTCCCCAGCACTTAGTGCAGAGCCTAGCACATAGTAGACATGCAGTACATTTATTTGTTGACTGGGCAGTTAAGGCAAGTATTTCGTTAAAACCAGACTATTTAAACCAGTATTGTTTAGGTTCTATGCCAGTGGAATATTTAGAACCCTTCGCCTTGTTCAGTCTCTGATCCCATTGCTCCCAGACATAGGGATGTTCTAGAATATTTTAAAGTTAGTAGTTAGCAAAAGTTATTTAATGTTGTGCATTTATGTGCATGCATGTATGTATGTGTATAAATATCCATTTACCCATCCATATACTATATATTTATAACAGTTCTCATCACAATCTCTGTTGTGCATAAGTGGATGAAATAAGAATTATAGTGAAGAAATGGTTAAGATCATGTCAGTGAATGAAGCTTTTTATATTTTTTAAATTTGTGAAAATCTCTCTTCTTCCCACAGATCTTAAATCTCACTCAGGCATTGAAAGATGCGAAGAGCCCTTTCCAGCTGGTGCAGATGCCCTGTGTGATTGTGGAGTGCAGTCAAGGCGGCAGTCGTGGTCGGATTGTCCACCTCAGCAACTCCTTTACCCAGACTTTTCATTGCAGGAAGCCATTTTTTTCCTCCTGGTAGCAGATGTTGTAAAAGTCAGATAAAAAAAACTGTTTAGAATTCTTGTGTTATTGAAACTTTACAATTATGAACCACCACTGGCAGGAGCTCCATCTGCCAAAACCTCAAATCGTTTAAGTCTTTAAAAGGTTATATTCTGAATGTAACCAAAAGTTTACAGTTTTTGTCCAAATATTAAATTTCTCTTTCAGGGAAGACATGATATATCTCCTATATTGTATTTTTGTAGAAAATTTGTATTTTATGTTACTGTTAGTTTAATATGTAATTTTAAACATGCTGGAATGACTGTAATCGCTCTAGAATTCCATATAGAAAAAATAAGGTATTTGTTGACTTTCAATACAATAACTTTTAATATACCAGGTTTTTTTGTTTTGTTTTGTTTTAAGTTGGGGTTTCACTCTTTCACCCAGGTTGGAATGTAGTGGCAGGATCACGGCTCACTGCAGCCTTGACCTCCTGGGTTCAGTCGATTCTTCCACATCAGCCTCCCAAGTAGCTAGGATTACAGGCGCAAGCCACTATGCCTGGCTAATTTTTTTTCTTTTTTTTTGTAGAGATGAGGTCTTGCTATGTTGCCCAGGCTGGTCTTGAACTACTGGGATCAAGCGATCCTCCCACCTTGCCCTCCCAAAGTGCTGGAATTATAGGTGGGAACCACCATGCCTGGCCTTAATATAATTTTTAAACATTGAGAAGAATGTTTATGCTAACTCTTCGTACATTGCAAAAGGTCTTTGAAGGTGCCTAAGTCTGAAACTGCTCTTATGAACTTTAACAGAATAGTTAGTTAATAGAAAAATAGGTAAGGATAAAGCAATATTGCCTTAATTTTAAAAGCTGCTATTTTAGAACTTGAATAACTGCCCGAAAAGTGGCCATTATTAGGAACCAGAAAATTATATCTTGGTTAAATAATAGGTGACCATTTTCTTTTTTGTACTTTAGAATATTTTTGGTGAATTAATTTGCTGTACTGAGGGGAAAAAAAATCTAAAGACATTCCCCCTTTTTAAAAAAAGTGAAAGCACTCAACTGAGACCTGAAAGGAATAATGTAAAATTAAGGTAGATCCCCAATATTTTGGAATTCAGAATGGCCTTAAAAATTCCCTTTTGTTTCTTGCATGGAATCAAGTGTTTGGGATTAGTACTTCACAGTACTGAGTTTGTTCAATTTAGTATTTCAATTAGTATTAAACTTCACTGAAAAGTAAACCATACTCCAAATTGTATATTGGATTGCATTTTGGGGTCCTGGGTCATAAGTTCTTTAATAATAATTTTCAGACTTGAAATTATAGATGCTATTATAATTACAGTCAAATTTAGATTATCAGACCAAACTAAATGGGACCATGACAGATAACCATAAAGTCATTTATATTTGATTTTGAAATGTATTTTTTTACTTTATTTTGCATATCAGTCTATCTGACATTCTTGGAAACTTCTAGCACTGTTAACTCACTCGGTGATTTAAATAGAGATAAGCCTGATATGAAGATGTGATTTTGGAGAAGCAGAAGTTTCATACTTTTCTTCAGGCTAAAAACCAATAACATCATCACTTGGACTTAACTAGGCAATTTGTGGTCTTTCATTTTGTTTGTTAAGCTTACTGTCTTGTGTTTTTTTTTTTTTAGAATTATGAATTAAACTATACCCTTAATATATGAAGTATAAATGCAAACGTGTTTTGCAAACATCTAAATATTCAATAATAAATACATACAGAAGAAATATAACCTTAAACAAT
>CAUYQG010135636.1:0-12408 GCA_963574415.1 Tarsius wallacei
TGTAGTTCCAGCTACTTGGAAGGCTGAGGCGGAAGGATCGCCGGAGCCCAGCAGGTTGAGGCTGCGGTGGCCGGGAGCAGCCACTGCACTCCAGTCTGGGCGACAGAGTGAGACTCCAACTCAAAAAAAAAAAAAAAGAAATGAAATATTTCTGAAAAGCAAAGGCCTCATTGTACAGACTGAGAGATATTTACATGAAAATATTTGTATGCCCTAGACAAGCTCAAAGGGCAAGTGTCTACTAGTCAACTGTTCAGCATATCTGTTCAACATGTCAACCAGTTACCAAGGATCTTGGGGCTCCAACCTGAGGCATGGTAACAGTATAGGTTTCAGTTGCATGTTTGTAGTATAGCCTCTGGTGGTAACAGACCCAATGGCGGCAGGAAGTCTAAATAGGTGGACATATTGGGTTACAGAGTATGGCAGAGGATTTCAAGGATCTCATCCAGGTAGCTAGAACTAGGAGAAGTCTGTTGGCACTGAGCCTCAAGTCCCTCTGGGATACTGGAGAACCAGGGTTGAGGTGGGAGGCTACAATTGTCAGTGATGGCCCAGAGAATTAAGTAAGTTAGTGATGCCCACTACTCATCTTTCCCCCTGCCTAGAACTAAGGATAAGAACCAAAATGGCCTACCAGGTCCTGATTGGTCCAGCTGCCTACTTTCCTGCATCATCTCGCAGCCTAGCTCTCATCACTCTCTAAGCTCTCTGCTCTTTTTGCTTTCTCGGCTGTGGCAAGACATTGCCCCCCAAATGGATAACATATGCTCTTTCCTCTACCCAGAAAGCCCTTGTGCCCTCACTGAATCAGTGAAACCTAAACTTGCTTTAGATCCCCTCTATTTACTTTGACTTCCTTTTCAGACCTCCCTGAGTCGTAGATGCCATGTACATTAGTACATTTCAATTTCACATTATTCACATTTTTTGTGGCATTCTAATGAATGCCTGTCTCCACTATTCAGACAGAAGCTCTATGAAGGCAGGCCTCATATCTTTTTTTTTCCTTACCATTTTTTTCCCTCAATAGCTTTCTAAAAAGATGAATGTAATACAGAACATGAAGGCAAAATCAACATGAAAAATGTTTCTCTCACTAATAAGCAAAATAATGCAAGTTAAAATGGTGAAGTACTATGCTTATTGATTGTTATGAGGTTGAATACAATTGTATTTCTCCCAAGTATATAATAATGGCTTACCTCAAAGATACTGTGATTCACTTCCAGATCACTGCAATAAAGTCACATGAATTTTTTTTGTTTTCCAATGCTTATAAAAGTTATGTTTACACTATAATGTAGTCTAAGTGTCCAATAGCACTATGTCTAAGGAACAATGTATGTACCTTAATTTAAAAGTACTTTATTACTAAAAAATGCTAATAATCTGAGCCTTCAGCTAGTCATATTTTTGCTGGTGGATAGTCTTGCCTCAATGTTGAGGTCTGCCAACTGGTCAGGGTAGTGGCTGTTGAAGGTTGGAGTGGCTGTGGCAATTTCTTAATACAAAACAACAATGATGTTTGCTGCATGGATTGACTCTTCCTTTCTTGAAAGATTTATCTGTAGCATGCAAGGCTGTTTGATAGCATTTTACCCTTCTTCCTAAATTGGAGACAGTCTTCTCAAATTCTGCAGGCTGTTTTATCAATTAAGTTTATGTAATATTCTAAATCTTTTGTTGTCATTTCAGCCATGTTCACAGCATCTTCACCAGGGGTAGATGGTTTCTGAAAAAAATACTTTCTTGACTCATCCATAAGAAGCAACTCCTCATCCTCTCAAATTTCATCATGCAATTGCAGCAATTTATTCCAATGATCAGGCTCTACTTTTAATTCTAATTTCCTTACTCTTCCTACCATATCCGCAGTTACTTCCCTCACTGAAATCTTGTGTCCCTCAAAGTCATCCATGAAGGTTGAAATCAACTTCTTCCAAACCCCCGTTAATGTTGATATTTTTACCTCCTCCCAAGAATTATGAACGTTCTTAATGGCATCTAGAATGGTGAATCTTTTCCAGAGGTTTTCTATTTACTTTACCCATATCCATCAGAGAATCCCTATGGCAGCCATAGCCTTATAAAATATATTAAATACTAAGAGTCTAAAACCAAAATTACTCCTTAATCTGTGGACTACAGAATGGATGTTGGGTTAGCAGGAATGAAAACAACATTCATCTCCACATACATCTCCCTCAGAGTTTTTGGGTGACCAGGCACATTGTCAATGAGCAGTTATATTTCGAAAGGAATCTTTTTTTCTGAGCAACAGATCTCAACAGTGGGCTTAAAATATTCAGTAAACTATACCATAAACAGATGAGCTGTCATCCAAGCTTTGTTGTTTTATTTATAGACCACAGATGGAGTAGATTTAGCATAATGCTTAAGGGTCCCTGTATTTTTACAGTAGGAAATGCTCAACAAACATTGATCACCAACTGCATAAGCCCCTAATAAAATGGTCGGCCTGTTCTTTGAAGCTTTGAAGCCAGGCATTGATTTCTCCTCTCTAGCTATGGAAATCCTAGATGGCATCTTCTTCCAATATAAGGCTGTTTATTTACATTGAAAGTCTGTTGTTTAGTGTAGCCACCTTTACCAATGATTTTAGCTAGATCTGAATAATTGGCCACAGCTTCTACAATAGCACTTGCTGCTTTACTTTGCACTTTTATGTTATACAGATGGCTTCTTTCCCTAAGCTTCTTTTCTTCTGATGCTACCTCATCTCTCTCAGCCTCCACAGAATTGAAAAAAGTTAGGGAGGGCCTTGCTCTGGATTAGGCTCTGGCTTAAGGGAATGTTGTGGCTGGTTTGATCTTCTGTCCAAACCACTTAAACTTTATGTCAACAATAAGGCTGTTTCACTTTTCTTTTCACGTATATGGAGTAGCACTTTTAATTTTCTTCAAGAACTCTTTCTTTGCATTCACAACGTGGCTCACCATTGGGTGCAAGAGGCCTAGCTTTTGACCTCTCTTGGCTTTCAATATACCTTCCTCACTAAGCTGAATAATTTTTAGTTTTTTATTTAAAGTGAGAAACGTGACTCTTCCTTTCACTTGAACACTTAGAGGCTACTGTAGGGTTGATCATTGGTCTGATTTCAGTATTGTTGTGTCTTGGGGAAGAGGGAGACTCAAGGAGAGGGAGAGAGCTGTTCAGCATGGAGCAGTCAGAACACATGCAACATTGATTAAGTTTGATATGGGCACAGTTCATGGTGTCCCAAAACAATTACAATAGCAACATCAAAGATCACTGATCACAGATCACCATAACAGAGCTAATAAAAATGGAAGCGTTTGAAGTATTGCAAGAATTGCCAAAGTGTGACACCCAAAGTGAGTGAATACTGTTGGAAAAATGGCACCAGTAGCCTTGCTCATCACAGGGTTGCCACAAACTTTCAATCTGTAAAAAATGCAGTATCTGTAAAGCACGGTAAAGCAAAGTACAATAAAATGAGATTGCCTGTGCATGATAGCAGTATGGAAATATCTAGAGATTACTTTAAAATGTATTTACTTAAAAGACATCAGATAATAACAATTTGTGAATCTCACTATCAATTTCTTTCCAATATATTGCCCCCTCTTGTCAAAGCATGAAACTCATTTTAAGACAACATTCATGAACCACCTATTCTGTGCTAGTCACCAATAATTTTGTTCAACAACAGAAAGAAGATATGAAATTAATGTAGGACATTTTTAAAAAATTGTAGTTGTTTTTCAACCAAAATATCTTAATATGAATTTTACAACAATGTAAAAAGTACAATACCATTCTCAAGTTTTTCTCAAGTTAAGCACACTCCAATATATATGTAATGTAAATAACTTGATAAACCCAAACTCTAAAACCCAAGACTGAACAATGGCCCTTAGATACTGCACATTTATGTTGAAAATGACCTGTAGCAAGACTTTGAAACTGTTTTGTTGGCAAGATTGCTCCTTTCTCCCTATGTTCTCATGAAGGAAGCAATAAATAAAAGGACATGGGTTTTGATGCCAAGTAGATCCATGTTCAAATTTTTATTCCACCACTTTCTACTCATGTCATGATGGGAAAATTGCTTGATTTCTCTAAATTTCATTTTTCTTATCTGCAAACTATGGTTATTTAAAGCTACCTCATAGAAGTTTGGTGGGATTAAGAATTAACACATATTAAGTGTTTACTCTTGTGCATGACTTGCTCCATAAACTCTCATTGTCATCATCACTTCGTCACCACCAACAAGCACATACTTTACTTTAGTTTTGGGACTGGACACATTGTATTCTTTGGCTAATGAAATAATACTATGATGTGCATAGGTTGAAGGGATCCTAGATTTATGGGGGATGATGGGTGATACATGAAAGTAGAACGTTTTAAAGTTTATTTATTTCCTTTTTAAATGCAGATGTCATATGACCTTTTTGATGTTTGGGAAAAGATTTGTAGCATCTCTGAGTACTGGCCCTCTTTTCTCCCATGTAATGTTGATGGAATTGCTTTCTTATCCAGGAATGTTTTTTCTTCCCTCAATAGGTGGGCCCCAGAGAGCCAGAGGAAGTGTTATTGGAAATATTAATGATGTTGAATTTGGAATTGCTTTCCTTAACGCCACCATAACAGATAGCCCTGACTCTGATACTAGAATAATACTTGCCAAAATTACCAATGTACCTCGTAGTCTTGGTAAGTTATTGCTTATACAACTTGTTCATACACCTCTTTTTAAAGATGTATATATTATTCTTTATCCTATTATTTCCATGTAAAGTTTCTAGAGGATGCTACTGCTAAATAGTATAATAATCCTTAGTTCTATCCCATTGGTATTTTTTTGTGCGTTATTCAACATTATTTAAAATTCATCCTTGTGAATAATGTGCTATGAAGACAATAACATAGACTGTAAACGTTTTGCTCTCTCACTGTATTTATCCTTTAGGTTCAGCAATGAGAAAGATAGTTTCTATTCTAAATCCCATTTATTGGACAACAGCAAAGGAAATAGGAGAAGCAGTCAATGGCTTTACCCTCACCAATGCAGTCTTCAAAAGAGAAACCCAAGTGGAATTTGCAACTGGTTAGTGTTAGCTGAACTTAATATTCTATTTCTATAAAAAATACAATCGCCATAAAGATTAGTGGTTAGGAAAAAGATGTTATATGTGTCCACAGAGAATAATTAGAAAATTTTGATGCAATCTCATCAGAAATGATATAAAAGCAATTTCATATTTTTCTGTAAACCTGCACTAACATAAAGTCATAAAAGACCATGTGTTTTCCAGCAGCATGGTAGTTTTTATTCCCCCAAAGTGTTTTTTTCTCTCCTCCTTTCTGTTTTAAAAACCTTTCCTCTTAAAATCCTTAGAGAGTGCTTTTAAATCCTTAGAGAAGACAAAGAAGTAAAATGAGTCATTGTTATTAATTATAATCTTTTGTCTTTAAACTGAGATTCAATTAGGATACTTTATAGCAATTCTTTATCAAAAGATGGAAATAAAAGCAAGCAAATTTTAAGGCTTTTCACTCATCCCTAGTATTAAGGAGTGTGTGTTAGCTACTCAAGGCCCTTTCCAGGTACGTATAGGTTTTTATAGAGCTCCATTTGAAGCCTCTTCAAAGTTGGTCAGCCTCAATGGCAATGACATTTCAGAGAAGGATTGAGGGAGGCCACATCTTTAATCACCATTTCCTCAGCTCAGAAGACAAGTGGTTCTTTTCATGGCCATTCAGTGACTAAGATGCCCTTTTGCTACTTTTTGAAGCATCAGGAAGAACAAAGCCCAACCCATGTGGCCAGACTCATGGTTATTGCCAGTGTGCCTGGTGAGGTTGTTCCTCCCTCCTCACAGGCAAGTCATTCTTGTAGAACTGCTTTGTTATTGTGAGCTTAAAGTACTGAATTCTTCACATAATCATAGGTTACATTTTTGCCACATAAAAAGAACTTTTAGAAGAAACTTAATTCAGTAGGCCTAACTTTGATTGGGAGGCTAAGGGCTAATTCAATTCTCTTATCATTTATGCTTATTCAAGTTTGAACTAAAATGACATGACTGAACTGGTATGTGAGGTATATATACTCTGTGTTTACACAAACCATATATTTTTTGCTGTCGAAATGAATGCTTATAATTCCCAGGAGAAATCTTGCGCATGACTCATATTGCCCGGGGCTTGGATTCTGACGGTGCTTTGCTGTTAGATATTGTTGTGAGTGGTTATGTCCTGCAGCTTCAATCACCTGCTGAGGTCACTGTCAAGGTAAAATCTTCACCGTTTATTAGAGTAATGCTAAAAGTTTGAGTCAAAAATTCGTAGAAAGAACTCAGAGAACTTGTGTATTTCCCCTTGTTGATTTTGGAGGATAAATGTCTACACCACCAAGGTTGTAAATAATTATCTGTCCTTTGTTTAAAAGTCTTCTGGGACAGGTCTTTGCAAACTCTTAGTGGTTGTCCTACCCTGCTTATCAGGACTAAGATCACTCTTGGTTGACTTAGGTCATTAGTTTAATTTTTTCCAAAGAAAATAGTAACTCTTGCATAAAAATGTTTGTATATCATCCTTACAAGTATTTCAGAAATTAAAGAATAACAACAGTCAACCTTTCACATCTTTCTTTATTCTTGACTTATGATGTTGAGTCTCATATTAAACCGAAATTTATGGCAGTAAAATTATGAGACTAATATAGTTCACAGCCAAAAGGTTCAAACTTCAAATTATTTCCTGAACACTGCTGTACTATATGATTTTATTTAGAGCTCTGTATTTTTGGCCCCTAAGCCTGTTTCTCTCATCCTACATTACATAGTACTTTTAAGAAAAAAGAAAAAAGTAAGAGCCATGTTGATCTTTAAATCTATATTGCTCTCCTTAGGATTACACAGAGGACTACATTCAGACAGGTCCTGGACAGCTGTATGCCTACTCAACCCGGTTGTTCACCATGGATGGCATCAGCATCCCATACACATGGAACCACACCGTTTTCTACGATCAGGCCCGTGGTAGAATGCCTTTTTTGGTAGAAACACTTCATGCATCCTCTGTGGAATCTGACTATAATCAGTTAGAAGAGACATTGGGTTTTAAAATCCATGCTTCAATTTCCAAAGGTAATTTGATTAAAGAAAAGTCAGTATTTTTATCCCATCTAGTCCTTCCTAAAAGATTTTAAAAATTGCATTAATGCCACTCAAAATATGAATAGTAAGGCCTAGACATAACATGATGATATCAAGTTTTTCATGTGTGCTATGTTTTGTTGTACGTAAAGCCCTGTGGTAAAGCCACTATTATTTGAGTTCTAGTACATTTAATTTGCTAGGATGCTTATTCATACAACATAGTGGAGTTGTTATTGTCCTATTCTACATATGTGGAGAGGGTTAAAAACATATAATTTGTCCAAATGACTTTTCTTCGAGTAATAAAGTCCATTTGTTACTGTTCTGAATATTATATTTTTCAAGGAATATTTTAAATTCCTTAAACCTAATGTAAAGGTATGTCTTCACCTAAATGAGTCAGAAAAAGTTTCCACGTTTTAAAACTAGCTTTTAAAAGCAGTGCAGCAGTAATCAGGATTCCAACTGTCTTTTCTTGTTTTTAAAAATTATAATTTTGAACTGCTTTCCATATTCCAAGAATAGTTCTGTAACCCTTGATCTAATTAGTCCCCCTGTGCTGTGTGGTTCTTTGATGTGTCTATTCCCTGAGGTTTCCTTTTCAGTCACAGAATCACCACAGCCATTGGCATTTCATATTCTGTGGGGTTTTGATGCTGGGAGATACTTCCATGTAGTTTTGTTATAAACACTAAGTGTTTGAATCACTTTATCTTGGAACTTTAGGCTTCCATCACTACACTTAAAAGGATTCACATTGACCTTGAAAATGTGTGTGTTTTGCTGTGTGGGCTTTCCTAACATAGACCAAGCAGATTTTAAACATCACTTTTTTGTTTTATTATGCTTAGCAGATAGACAAAAAATTAATTTTCAGTGTTTACTCTTGCGTCCATTAATTGTATGTATGACCATTTTCTTCTTCAACATCTATCAGAACTGCTTCATCAATTTGGAGATCATAGTAATCTTGGAGTATGAGTACACATTTTTTGAGATAATCCCAGATTCATGAAGTCTCATAGCCAGTGACACGCACAGCAGCCCCACTTCTCCTTCACCCACACCATCGTCACCACCACCTCATTTTACTACTGCCATGCGTGTTCAGGACACTTGGACGAAAGATAAGAGCTACTGGGATAAAGATCTATATTTTCTTTTTCCCAACTGTGTATGCTTTTCAAATTTAACCTCTGTTTCTACTTTTTTCATCCATCTAATTTTAAAAGGATGACTGGGCACAAGATGTTGGTTATAAATGAATTTCTATTATTTGGGACTAGAGGAATGAAAATGACTTTTTAAAAGTTATTATACTTTCTACCCAATCGTGTAAATCTTCCAAGCCTGAAATTGCTTGAAGGACTTTGTGGTGCCTCTAAGTGTGTTGTTGGGGAATCAGGGTCCCACAGTGTAAGAAAACACACTGTAAGACCTTTAAGCCCCTTACTATCCTTGTATTCTATGATTTTATAAATTACAGCTTATACAGAGGGTGTCAAAATGCATGCACATTTTAAGAATGTAAAAAACTGTATTAAAATTGTAATAATAATATGAATAGAAGTCACGTTTGACTTCTGCAATTGCAAGAAGTGCTCAGAGTGGTTACCATCAACATCTAGACACTTATGATTATGGTGAACATCTCTTAAAATGTGTATACTTTTTTTTGGTATCCCCGTTATATGTACCATTTGATGTTGACATTATTCTTTTACAAGAATTGTGTACTTGCAATTTGTTTTTGAATGACCACCAGGGGGCAAGCTTGTATTCTTGGTAGCTAATCCAGCAAAATTCTCTTTTGTGTTGGGTGTGGACTAGAGTTATGTGCGGTTAAAGTGCAATTAGAATCATCGAGAGGGCTTGAGGAAAGTTCAGATTTCTGGGCACAAGAATTTTTGATTCAGCAAGTCTAAGGTAGGGCCTGGGAGTCCTTATTTTTAACACAGACTCTAAATGATTCTAACATATCTGGTCTACACACTGGTTTTTAGAAACTATCGGGTAGGACAACTCACAAACATAAATCAATCTCAGTAAAAATGTTGTACATCTTGAATTTTGAATATTGAATTGATTTATTTTTAAAATATAAATGTATATTAATCCGAAGGTATCAAATATTTAAAAAATAAATTTAACTACAAATAAATTTTCTAAAACTTTTTGTGGGAATAAAAAAAGTAAAGTAAAAACAAACATGAAGTAAATGAGAAAGTAGAATGTGCACGAAGAAAAAATATTTGCTTCACATATTATTGACAACTGTAATTAACCTTGATATATGCAAGACTCATCAAATCAGTAAGAAGGAGACAAATACCTTCAACAGAAAAATGCATAAAAGAAATTCACAACAAATGACAAATGTGAAGAAATTATTTACCCTCATTAATAAGCAAATAAATAAAAATTAAAGCAATGAGGTATCATTTTCCAAATATTGTTGTCAGAGATTGATGACTGCTTAGTATTCCAGAGGGATGGGGAGAGGAACACACTTATACCCTGCTGGCAGGGGTATTCGTTGATTCAACATTTCTGGAAAGCAGCTGGTATCAGTAGCCTTTCCAGTGTTCACATATTTTTAGTTATCTCATTCTAGGAGTCTGTCCCAAGAAAGTCACAGAAATAGACAATAATAAATGTTCAGGAAGTTTAATGCAGTGTAATTTATAATAGAAAAATAATTCATAAATGTCTTCAAAACAGGAAATAAATAGTATATTATGGCATAACTGTATGATACATTCTTAAACAGTCATTGAAATAGTTTTAAGAAATATTTAACTCAGTTATCCATTTAAGAAATATTAGTTGAATGCTTACTCAACACTAAACACTGCTCTAGATGTTGACAGTATACTGGTAAGCAAGTGACAAAGGAGAATATTCATGAGAATAATAACTGAAAAGTAGCATATGATATGATCCAAACCTGGGTTGCCCACACCTTAGTGATTATAAGGATATCTTTAAATTGGTTAAAAACACAGATACAGGCCAAAGGTGATGTCTCATGCCTATAATCCCAGCACTTTGGGAAACTGAGGTGAGAGGATCGCCTGAGCCCACGGGTTCGAGACCAGCCTGGGCAAATTGATGAGACCTCATCTCTACAATAAAAAATTAAAAAATTAGCTGGGCATGGTGCCTGTAGTTTCAGCTACTTGGAAGGGTGAGGCAGAAGGATCGCCTGAGCCCAGTGGGTTGAGGCTGTGGTGGCCGTGAGCATGCCACTGCACTCCAGCCTGGGCAACAGAGTGAGACTCCAACTAAAAAAAAAAAAAAAAAAAAAATAGATTCCTTTCTTGCCAATTCTGATAGGAGTAAAACCAAGGGATCTATATTTTTAACAAGCTTTCCAAATGACTTTTATAATTTGTAAAGGCTGGCAATTATTAGTCTATGTCTTCTAATTTAATTTTTAAATACATATTCACAAAATGACTGAAAGGATAAGCATCAAAATCTCAGTAGTAGTTTGTTCCAAGTGACAAGATTACAGGGAATTTTACTTTATACCTTTCAAAGTTTCTGCTGTTATCATACATTAGTATATATATATATACAAGCAAATATTTTATATTACCTTCTAGTATCTTGAAATGAAAATCATTACTAATATAACTCCAAATAACATACTTTAGATATAATATAAAAATAAAGGGAAAATAATTTATAATAAAATATTATATATTTTAATATGAAAATCTTTGAACGGGAAAAGATTAGTAATATTCCCAAACCTACCTGCACAGAGAATACTAGTGTGATTTTTTTTCTTTTCTTTTCTTTTTTTTTTTTTGGAACTTGGAGCAATTCTTAATAATATTATGAATAAAATAAAGTACAATCAATACAATTTATATGACAGCTGCATTTCTAGGAAATTCACTGTATACTTAAATCATATGAAAAAATGTTTACTATATGGCAGAGAGGTTCACAGCTTAGATAATTACAGCTTTCTCACTTTCATGAAAACCTTGCAAAGCAAGGGAGAAATCATCCTACAACACTGTCACATTGCAGTGTTGTAAACTTTGCCCCAGGGCCTGCCCACTTATTCAATTTTAATAGTTCTTATCATCATGGCACCCAAAGTACCTCCCAAAAAACTTCCAAATGCCATCCAATGGGAGATCCGAGTATCTTCTCTATTTAGAACCAAAAATCTAAAGCTATCAGATAGTAACTTATGTTTATATGACATTTTTTTCCACATTTATATCTCCAACACAGTGCCCTATACAACATACTGGTTGGATTAAGGAATGTGTGAGCGAATGAGTAAATGAAACATAAATTATTATCACCACCTGAGTGGCACTGAGCTCATGGTTGAAAATTAAACAGACTTGCATCTAAATCTTGCTCCAGCTCATATCACATACGAGAAGTTGAGAAGTTTTGGGGGCAATACTTTGAGTGTCATGATGATAAGAAGGACTATTAGCTCTTTGATCCTAGGAGATTTACATAACTTTTTTTTTAATCAATATTTTTTATTTTAATATTGTGGGGTACAGTTAAGGGTTAGGTATACAAATATGCATCGTTCAGGCTCCCTTGTTGATAAGGGGTGTCTCCCCATCCCCAGACAGATATTGACTACCATTAATCCCACCTCCCTTCCCCTCCCCGCCCCCATAGTTTCCCACCACTGTCAATCCTTTTCTTATAGTATTACAATAGATGTTCAAGGTCCACTATATGAGTGAGAACATGTGATACTCAGATCTTTGTTTCCGTGAGAGATTTCTCAGTATTATTGACTCTAGTTCCATCCAAGTTGCTGTGAAATTCATGATTTTGTTCTTTTTTATGACTGCATAGTATTCCATCATGTACATGTACCACATTTTTTTAATCCAGTCCTCTTTTGATGGACAGCATGGTTGGTTCCAGGTTCTTGCTATTGTGAACAATGTTGCGATAAACATACGTGTGCAGGTATCTTTTTTATAGAGTGATTTGAGTTCTTCAGGGCATATTCCCAGTAGGGGGATTGCAGGGTCATATGGGAGGTCTATATTTAGAGCTTTTAGGAATCGCCGCACTGTTTTCCAAAGAGGTTGCACTAGGTTACACTCCCACCAACAGTGTAGAAATGTTCCCTTTTCACCACACCCTCTCCAGCAACTGTTATTTTTTGAGTTATTGATAATTGCCTATCAGACTGGAGTTAGGTGGCATCTCAGCGTGGTTTTGATTTGCATCTCCCTGATGATTAGTGAGG